>LVTN01001391.1:20262-38371 GCA_001649415.1 Musa itinerans
AGGGGGGGGGGGGGGGGGGTTGCTGGGGTTTGGTGGCGAAGGAGAAAGAGAGAGATACACTAGGAGGGAGGGGAAGAAGACGCCGTTGCCGCCGCTACCATCGGAGGAAGACATCGCTGCTGCCACTACTGCTAGAGGAAGACATCACTGCTACCACTGGAGGAAGACTCCTGCCGTCATTCGCCGATGGGAGGAACTCCACCACCATGCAGAAAGTGGGAAAGAGGGATTTCTATGTTAGGGCACAGTTCGTATGTGGGAAAGAAGGATTTTTGCATCAAATAACTAGTTCAATCGAACCATATAGGACTATTTTGGTTCAACTCAGGCTCAACTTGACCTGAGTTGAACTAGGCAGGCACCTGGCCTACCCAATGCTTGGGTCCAAACGAATGCCTAGGCTGTGCCTAAGTGAAGTTGCCCGCTGAACCCAACAAGCGAGCACTCAAGCCTCGCCTGGGCACCTAGGCGAGCTTCTAGGCGCCCGATGACTTCACTAGTCAATAAAAGAGTCCATAAAGCATTGCTGGTTTAACAATTATTTGTAAAATTTTTTGTTTAATCTCAAAGGTACCCGATCAGAAACTCCTGATGCCTCATAGCGTTTCAACCATCCCATTTTTATTCTATGAATAATATTTTCATCAATTTCATTATCTTGTTGAATAATTGATCTAAGATCCTAAAACTTAATAAAACTTCTTACGTATCTAGCTTAACTATATATCCTCACGTCTATTCCTTATATTACCAAAATTACATCTCATTTATTTCGGCTTAGTCCTACTTAATCTAAAACATTTAGTTTCTAAGGATTGTCTCCAACTCAAGTTTAGAATTAATTATACTTCAACTCTCATCACTTAGGATTACTCCAAGGTCTACCCAAGCAAGCAATGTAAAAAAGTAAAGACTTAATATGGATTCTTGATACAGCCTTATACTAATAGGAACTCACTAGACAAACTCCTTTTAATTGTAACACTAGTGGATACATTATCATGCATACCCTTTATAACATCATTATAACTAGTGAATACACATTATTTTTTAAACTCATCATAATGAATTTCTAGGAGCTATTGAGAGAATAAAATGAGTTGAAAGAAGAGGGAGAAAAGGGTTTAAAATCCTTTTCTAAGCCTCAAATGGTCCAATTGACCGTTTCAAATATGGCAATCTTAAACCTTGATCGATAATGGTCGAATCCAACTATTACCGACTGGTACAAGTTGATAACAGTTGGATTTCGACCGTTACCGCCCAGTACAAACCCCGTATCACCCGATACTGGGTCAAGTGATTGGTACTACCCAGTAGAAGGCTATCCGCATACCAGTATCCTATCGGACCAGTACGTACCACCGGTATGGGTGATACGTATCAATACAGCAAATCATGCTTTCTCATGCCACCAACAACCCTCTTAGAACTAGACTCTATCTTTAATTTTTCCAAGAATCTCCTTTATTAAGATTTGAATCCTATTGATCATTATAGTCCAAATAATATTAATATTATCCTCATCTAAATTCCAAACTACCTCTTTTTCTATCTAGCTTTACTAAATTTTTTTCGTATCTTTTTCTTCTTCCATTTTCAACAACAAATATCTAATATCATAATAACAAATATCTAATACCATCAACCAACAACAAATATATTTTTCTATTCAAAACTTCACCATCTAGTCTAGTAAGCTTTTTACTTCTTTCTCTTCTTCCATTTTCAACAACAAATATCTAATACCATTACCATCAACAAAAAATTCATCAACCTATGTTTGATTCATCAAGCTTTCACTTATAACATTATAATTCTTATATATAACCTTATCAAACTTTCTAGTAAGAAATAAGTACGAGTTTTATAAAATGTAACAATTATTAGATTAGGCCTTGTGGCTGCTGGTGTCAAGTCTTGTATAAGAAGATAAAAACAAGCTCAAAGGATAGGTGAGATAGGTTGAGGCTGAGGGATTTGCCTGATAACAAATTGAAACAGAAAAAGGTGATGTTCATAACTATGTTTAATTTTGAAAAAACAATGATGAACTGATTGGTCAGTAACCAGATCCCATTATATTGACAAGTTCCTGGCAGCATAAAAATACTCAATTGAAGGCTTAAAGAAGCAGTAGCATCCTCCTTAATATGGCTTTATCTCTATTGTTGAGAAAAAAAACTTGAATCAGCTAATAAGAGAATACAAATGATATAACATCTACAGCAAGTGAATTCACAATTTACTAATCAGTTGGACAACAACCTTCTGTATTTAGTTCAAGCATCAGGTCAGAGCATTATAAAGAAGGTACAAGTTTTTAACAGCCCTTGTTGTACATTGATTCTTAGAGGTAAATTTATACAAGAGCCTCTTGTTGGAAATCGAAAGATGAATAATAGATAAATTGTTCGAGAGCATCCTTTCACTTTCAGATTCTAAGACCATTTAGAGTTCAAAGAACAAATGCCTACTACCGAAGAAACCTATATAATCAGAAAAGATTTTTCTATGCAAGAAAGCAGAAAAGAATATTTTTTTAGGGTCAGGACACGCTATACATTGTTTAGGATCATTCTTTGTTGTTAGGTTAAAGATTTATGTTCTCCAGGAAGAAGTTGTTTATAGTATTATATTCCCTTTTCTCTCATAATTCCCCCTATCATCTTCTGGACACACGCATTCTCCTTCTGGTCAACCAGTTAATTTAGAACATTGGCAACTAAAAGAACTTAATGTTTGTTTCACCAATCTCTGCAGAGATACGTATGGAATTAGATCTAACAAAATAAACATTTTAGTATTTATGTCAAACAATAGTGATTAACAAATTCATGAACCAGACCCCTTTCCATTCCAGTTCCATAATCAGATCATACTTCTAGACTAGCCTGGACCATTCAACTTGGCTAGTTTTTCATTAAACCATTAAAAATGGCCAATACCATGTGAATGACCAGATTTTATCATATCAACTAAAAAGCCAAAAGGCCCATGATTCAACTTTCACAAGGCCAAAGGGAAACATTGCCAAAACACCTCAATGCCCCTCAATACCATGCCTTGGTCTTCTCATTAACTATGACCCCAGCATCCACCCTCTCATCTTAGAGATGTCAAACTTCTGTTTTATTGAGTTCTGTGAGCAAGACCACCTCACTGTACCTTTTTGATCTGTCAATAATACTCTTTGCCAACTGCCAAGTTTTGTGGGTTGTATGTTTATTTATCCCCAGAACAAGTGGCCTCTCACATAACTGATGCCTTCTACATCACATATGACTGCAAGAAATAGTTTATGGTCATACATAATAAGTCTAGAAGTGGGGCCACCAAGCAATAGGTGATAAGATGATGCATCCAAGACCCAGCCTCGTTTCATAATCATGTTGATAGGTTTCAGTCTTTTAATCACCGCTGCTTCTACAGTGCTGCTTTAGCAGAGGCCATCATTGGAATATTTATAAACAATAAATAATTACTTGAAGAAATTTGATCGTTCTTGAGAAACACTTAATTTCTTAAATATGAAACAGAAAAATTGGTTTATTTATTAAGCATTGACAGCAGTCTACTTTAGTTTTAACAACTTTATTTTATCATGTAAGTGATTAATGTAAGAGTAGAACTTGTAAAATAATATAGCATAATCCTGAATTGTTTGTTTCTCCTAAATAGGTGATTAATGCTTCGGTAATGCCTAAGATCTCAATAGCCCCACTATGATTTTTTTGGTTTTTATTAGTACAAATTTATCAATTTTAATGTATTTTAAGTACTTATAATGAACTTAAGATGTCCCCAGTTTACCAATGTCCAACTAGAAACCTGTTAACCCAAGGCTTGGCTGGACTGTTTTGATAACTACAATTTAAAATCTCAAGCAATAAAACCATGTTAATATCTAATAGAGCTCTACATTCATCTATTTAGATCAGAGGCCTATTTAAACAACCTTTTGAGGGCGAACCATTCATGAGGCTCCCACTAATGAGAGGTTTGGAAAGGATCAATATATACAGCCTTACCCCGATAACCAGAGAGCTATTTTTATTGATTTAAAACATGGTCACCCTGCTCACAAGGGGAGCAACCAATGTTAAAACCATGATACATAAAAAGAAGAGACTGCAGAAAATGGTACTCAAGGTTATTTACTTACATTCATCAACCATATCAATAAAATCGACCACAATGATGCCACCAATATCTCTTAGACGTAGCTCCCTTGCAATCTACAGCAAAATAAAATGATTTAAGTTTTAGCAACTTCTTCCATCGTGGCAGAATAGGCTTTAAATTAAGGTTGGTATTTTGATTGTGTTAACTATTTACATCAAACAAACACAAGAGAAGAAGAAAAGGAAAGAGAGTCCTTGAGACTCGCTCTTGACTTTCAGCCCATCCAGTGCAATTTTATGAATGAAACATTTGCCATGGTTAAGATCAACCACTGGGCAACTTAGATCAAGGAGCTTTCATTTTTAGTGCTACTACAAATAAAATGGAAACAACAATGTTGTCATGGTGAAGACTGGTCACAAATAGTTGAAGGGTGAGACTGGACAGGAATTCAGCATCACAGGAATCTTTCAAATTAATGATTTAACATGATTCCTAAAGTGGTGACAAAGATTTGGATTTAACATACTTGTTTCACAGCTGCAAGATTGACATCTAGAACAGCTTTCTCCTGAGATGTCCCTTCTCCTAGCATGCACTGGCCCCCATTAACATCGACTGAAACCAAAGCTTCAGTCTGTTCAATCACCAGATAACCTCCATTAGACAGAGGGACCCTACAAGAAAAGCAGAACATTAGCATTAAACTATAGTGCAACTATTTCAGGCGCTTACAGAAAAAAAGCCACCAAAGTATGCTGTAAGAGGAGAAAACCAGCAACACAAGTATTTATATCCCCTTGAGCCAAACAGAACAGCATCCAATCAACAAAGGTACCATGTCGGAATCATCAGATTAGAATCATAAGAATCCACCAATCTAATGGGGCAGAAACTAACGGAATCAACGTTTACCCTCAAATTTTCCGGGCACCCTTTGAATGAAGTTTATCTTCACTGGTCTTTGCATTATCTAATCCTGCTTCCACTGAGCATCTTCAAAAAATGCAGGTGGATAAATTTTGGATCTCTCATATGATGTGTATAATAATAATTTACTATATCAAAATATCTATATGATATTATTACTATTTATTTTTTCACTAAATATGTAATAATTACTTTAAAAAAGCTTTTTATTTATTGCATTTTAATTCATGACTTAATAAAAGTAGATAACTCATGAAATATATGAGTAAAGTAATTTTTAAGAATATGATATTTTATATTTCTCTCAAGTTATTTTTATTTTTCAAATATTTTTATGATTTATTTTTTAAAAATTATCTTTTTGGCGCATTCCAATCTCACCTATCACAACCAATCAATTATGATGGTTATTGCCTTTAGACCAATATGAATTTGCAAACTATGGTAAAAAGGCCTTCAAATGCTTCACCATGATATTCTTCGTTATTCATCGTTAAGTGCCTTTATCTTTTTGGCGCATTCGAATGCTTCACCATGATAGAACAACCAGGCAGTGCCTTTATCATATTCTTCGTTAAGTGAGCAGATATTTACAAGTCAAATGCAAACTAGAAACACAGAATTCTATAGCCAATACTTATAAAAATTTGTTCCATTCATGATTTAGCTAAATAATCACCAACTTTGAACCCAGCAAAAGTTTTGAAGGCATACATTATGTCCAAAGGGATAATGACTACAGCAAGTATGCATCAAGATCATGCCCTATATTAAAACTCTAATCAAGACGCAAGGATGCATGCAGAAATAATGTTGTACATGTACTCTATTTACAACTGATACAGTAAGCCAATTACTGTCTTCGATCAAATATCTCCAATCTCAAGTCTGTGAACTACAGAACCCATGAGAGTCAAATCTGTTTGGACAGATAAAATTAGACTGCTTGTACTTACCTTTTACTAAGAATGCTGTTGATCTCTTCTTCGATGTTGTACTCATCAAAAATAGGAATTCGTTTATCATAGAGCTCAACCCGGTTACACAAGTCTGGTGCAATTTCCTCGAGATAGCTGGTAACCTGAAGATCAAAAGCACTGGTGACAAGTAGTTGATGTTCCAAAAAAAAAAAAAGTTCTACATTGGTCAATATTTTTTTCTCGAATTTCAACAACTTTTATCTACTGAATGAGAATTAGCCATGTGAAAAATCACACAATTCACTAACCAGCAGTCTAAAACAAATAGCTACTTGTATTTCAAGGCAAATATACACTAAGGCAACAGTTTTAGTTTTATGCATCTGAATGATTAAACTTGCAAAATAAAAATCAATGTTCGCTTTTAGTGAATATTATACCACATGATAAGTTCGAGGAGAATCGACAGCCATGCTCTTAACCTGAAGATTAATGTCACAGGTAGACAAGTGAGATTATGACATTCAAAGTCAACAGAACTGTTAGAGAGAGAGAGAGAGGGAAAGAGAAAATAATTCAAAAAACATACACATAACAGAAAATTGGGCAACCTTCTCATTGAAATAGTCTTGAACAACAGACAAGGTCTGACCCATAGCCCTGTGCAACATTACAGGAACTGCATCTTCTACACCCTCTTCAGCAGCTAAAGCTGCAGATTTTGCATGTTCAATTATGCCTTTCCATGTTGAAATTAAACCATCAAGATCTTTTTTCAGTTCATCCAAAGAATGACCAGCAGCAACTGTTCGTACTGTTAAACCAAAACCTGGGGGTTGCAATGTTTTTGCAATAACTTTTAAGCGAGTGCGTTCTGCCCCTGTGATCTTCTTTGAGACTCCTATCCTATCACATCGAGTGATTAATATCTGCAAGAAGCAGAGACAACTTCCTCACGACTGACAATTGTATTGTCAACAAAAAATATATTTTCTTACATGTTCAGCAACTTAAAACTGGCCTATAGAGACTGAAGCAAAACATGTGGTTCAATGAGCTCTTGCTAGAGACACAACAATTCAATTTACATTTATACCTGAAGCTATGTACTGAAGCAATGCAATCAATGAATGCAGCCAAACATTGCCTCTGTATTTGAAACTTATCTCTAGGATCAATAGCCTTAAATGTTCATTTGGCACAACATCATTCAAGTAAATAAATTAGGTTTTATGTAAAAAGACTGGAATTGAAATTGAAAAATTACACTCACTAAACATTTAGCTACTAATACACGAAAGAAGTGTTAGAACTTTGATCTTGATCTTGATCTCATTTTGATATGTAATGATAGTTTCTTACTAGTTTCGATGATTTATCGGACCAATAACTACCAACCTATATCATCCAATATACTTAAAAACAACAAAGCGATAATACCAAGTGATAGCAAGGTGTATGGTCCATTGTTATCCATGGTCAAACTAGTAAATATCGATCAGTAGTACTGAACCAATATTTTAAGGCATGATTGGAATAATTTCTATTTCACTGCAGTCATTAGGGAGTTTTACTTTTATGATTTGTTGATGTCAGTATATATGGCAATGTCTGAACTATACATCTCCCCTTACAATGTTAAATGCAACCATTAATATTCAAGGAAATATACTATAAACTATTGGGACTAGAAAGTAATGATTAGAACTCCTTGACTATTATAGCTTCAGAATAACAAACTTATATCAGAGATGAACAACCATACACCATGCTTGCACTCAAGTGTTTGCAAACATGTCAACATGCATGCTGAATATGTCATAGCCGCATGTACTCCAAGACATCTGCAATGCATCATTTTGTATTTTGTAGGCATGCCATCCCACAGACACAACTGTAAGAATTTGAATTAAATAATATGACACTAATAAAAAGAAGAAACAACATTGTGTACATGGGTCCTGATCGGCAATTTAATTCTGCAAAAAGCAACAAGCAAATAATCTGTCACATCCTATCTTATTGCTCTCATTTCACTTTATTTCCTGGCACAGATCTTATGAATCAGTTCATCTCACCTTGCCCACATAATTAGAGGAAGGTTCTCCTCAATAAGTACTGCTCATAACTTTCAGGACGCAATTATTCTTTATTAAATCTTTTCTAATATCACTGAACACCCACCTCAATAATTTAATTTTCTGTGACACCAACTTATTATTTGTAATGCCACCTTGCCACCTATCATCCTAACCTAGAACAAATATTAACATGGACTGAACAATTATATGACAGGTCATAATACCAAAAACAATTAGGCATGTTATTGTTTATTAGCACTGAAGTATAACCATATAGTGTGATCATCTTTTCCTTGTCACCATATGCTAGTGGCTCCAAGGATCAAGTTTTTTAGTTGCAACCTAAGGCAATTACTATTTTGATTGAAATCATGAGGTACAAAAAATGTAAGAGAACCAAGCATCACAAGAAAAATATATTGCAAGTTATTATGCAGTACTACCATGTAAGAAAGGAAAGGAAACATAGCTGTTGGTATGTTGTTGCTAAACAAAAAGAGATTTACAAAGTTGATAAATAACAAAATAAAACTAAAATACAACTAGATTATACTACATACATACCCAGAATCTGCTTCTTAGACTAGGATAAGCAGTTAGAGCAGGACCTTTTGTCCCTAGTCCCTCTTTAACCACTTGCACGATTACTTTTGTTCCTTCACGAATGTGACCCCATTTATTTTTGTCCTTACCAATGACATCAGAATTCCTCAAGCTCTGTCGTATTAGAAGTGGGAGACCAGAGCTGTTTGAGCTTGTTGTTGCTAGTGGGAGGAAATCATCCATATACTCATCTTCAATGTGAATCCCATGTTCCTCACTATTTTCTTCGGAATCAACTACACCATTGTACTCAATTATATCATCATTCATGTTCATCTCATTAGCATCAGAGACATCCAGTTCATCTGCTACTTCATGTTCATCAAGATGGTCTACGTCTAATAACTCATCGGACATATCATCTTCATCATAAGAAGGCTGGTCATGCCCATGGTTTTCAGTATTAACTTTTGGTTCAAGCCTATTAGAATTGTTAGCAGACTCTCTCTCAATCTCATTATGGAATGGAGGATACACAAATGGTTCTCTATTCCGCTTAACATCCATAAAGGAAGGCCGAGATATCCCGATATCTACAAATGCCCCACCCATATGGGGAACAAGCTTTGTGAGCACACCTAAATATATACTATCACACTGTACATTATTTTTCACCGGTTCCAATAGTAGCTCAACAAGTTTATCATCTTCCAATACAGCAATTCTTTGCATGGTGCATCCGGATGAATTTATAAGTATTACTGTTGAAGCAGGTTCCTCAATGTGGACTAGCTTGTGATCATCCTTGGGTGACCTTTTTTCAATCTCATGCAACTTTCCCAGTCTTTTTTCTGGTTGTTGTTCTTCTTGACTGATTGCTTCACCAAGTTCACCAGAATCACTAAAAGATAGAAGAGTAGATTGAAGGAGCCATGGTTCCTCAACAGGTTGTTCTTGTTCGGAAAGTTTCTCCTCAGAACCTTCAGAATTATTTTTGGTATCCATATCTAACAATTTACGGTCTTCTTGAGGCATACAATCATCTGACGAATGTTCATCCAGCAAAGAAGCACCATTAAGACTTCTCAATATCTCAAGCTCACCTGTCAATCCACTGGAAGCATTTAAGTGTTCAGTGCCATGAAAGGAGTCTCAAGCAACGAATTGTTGCGCCAAGTGAAATTACCTGCAGAGGAAGCTCGATAACTTTCATGCATGATGTGATTGTCAGGAAAGTCTACATCCAGCATCCATGATCCCCATGAGGGAACTGGTGGTCCTTGTATTCTAGTCCTCATCCAACAATCTCTCACCACAATCACTTCATTTTCTCCACCACGAGAAGGTATGGATAGAGAGAACTCAGGCCCCAGTCTCCAAACAGGGTCCCTCGAACGCTGTTTCTTGTCTTTTATGAAATAATTGTATTTGAAATGAATCCCACAAGGTACCTAAAGATACATGGTAGCTTGAGAACTTACAAGAACTTATCTCTCCAAACATATTGAAAGAACTCAACAAAGTATTCAATACCAAGGTCAAGGTTGCTTTACCAGATGCCATTAGACAATGTCTCAATATTTTCAGTAGTCAAAATATGGCTGTCACAAATAGATTATTAGTACCAAATTGCAGAAAATATGAAAACATTAAATCAACAATGTGTTAAAGCCTGAGGAGGGGGCGGGGGGAGGTATTTCTTTTGAAGAGGAATATCCAAAAACAACTTCTCAGGTACTTTGGGAATTAGTCTCTGTTAGCTATTTGTTTAGAAACTCCTGGTGCATTTGGACAACAGAAATATAGTGACATTTGTTTGGAGGTGCTTGAAAACAGTTAAATTGAGATTTTGCTTTTAACTTGGAACTTCTGACAGAAACAGGAACAGTAGAGATGTGCTCAAATATGGACTAGGATCCACTGGATGGTAATAGAAATTCACATAATTGAGAAAACTAAATATTAAAGTTGAAGCAAATAAACAACATCGAAAACAGTGGAAGCACCCACCTAATGTCCAATCTTCCAGTTACCCATTAATCAACACTTAACATATATGATAAGTTTTATAAAGTATTGCCTAATATTTTCAGTTCCAATCTCATGTTGAAGAATAAAGTCAACACTAATTTGCATGCACAGAGAAGTCATTTTTGACATAATATTTCAGATAAAGATACATATAGATATAATCAATTGTTACAAATATTAATGCATTATACAGCAAATAATAACAATCAAAAGTCCAGGAAGGTAAATCAGTTGAGAACAAATCGAAATCCAATCTAAGCACCAAATAGGAGTCACAATTGCTTAAGTTCACAATTCATCATGCTCAAACTCAACTTAGTGAAGTATTAGCAAAGGTTATTTATGGTGAACAAGTACTAAAGATAAAAAGAAGAAGGGTAAAAAGTAAATCTTGCCACTGAGCACATAAGACTACCTTTATTTCAGATGTCCATAAGTTAGCATGTCCTCTACAGCGAGATAAGTGAATAGCCATATCTGGCTCCCAACAGCCTAGGGAAACAGGATCGCCTGTTATAAATAACAAATAGCCATCTTCTATATCAGCTTTGACACTCCAAAGTACCTTATGCACCCCTTTGCATGTTATGGCTGAGTCACCTGAAAGATACATGGCCTTGAAAAGCTATAATTTGATGCCAGTCCTCAACCATTATAATGTTGTGAAGATTGGAAAATATCATATAAGAAATGTCAAGACAAATGAAAAAAAATCATTAGTTTTATAACTAATGAAAATAACACGAGGGGTTTGTACTATGAAAGGAACATGTGGATTTTTTACTATGAAAATAATATCAAAGTGTAATAAAAGTTGACGTTCTGTTCCGGCTACTGTCACTTTGCTAGTCTACATTTCGTCATCTAAACTAGCAACAACAACAAAGTGAAAACCAACTGCAGGATCAAGGAGAAGATTACAAGAGAAGAAAGGAATGCTCTACAAATTGACCATTAGAAATTTTGGCAAATGCTATTAGCCTTTCAAGATATTCAGGGCTGACTGAAAGAAGCTGAGCCACAAATGAGAAAAGTTTGCCGAACCAGACTTAATTTAATAAAAATGTATGACACAAGAGCTTTGTATTACATGGCAGAACAGAAGCATACGAAAGTTACTGACAAGGCAGAGAAAGGTATAAAAATTGATGCAACAGCTTAGTGAAAAGTTTCTCAAAGTAAATTTTGTAGTATATTTTTTACCACATAAGAACTTTAAAGAAAAACACCAATACCATCCATCGGGGAGATCAATGTTCCTGAAAGATGGGAAGAAATTCCAGGGCAAAAAATGGCCTTCATTTCATTCTGCTGTAGCATCCATTGCCAATTATATCTGCAAAACAACGAAGTGTTTGAAATGCTTGGCCTCTACAGGCAATTGCATCAGACTTTGAAATAGAGTGCATCCAGATGTAAAAAATGAGTACATGTAAATTTGCATACCTTCAAAAATCAACAAAGCTAAAGACTAGAGTATCGTGATGGCACGAAAAGACCTTCAGATATCATAATTCTAGTAATTAAAGTTTTCATGTGAATACAGAGAGGGCAAAACCACTTTAAAGCAAGCATTTTGATTTATAATTTCTCGGCAGTCTCTGTGTCACATAACCTCTCACTTATGGGTGGCATTATTTTCTTCTCAGGAAATGAGATACTTGAATAAATTTCCATGTAATCAAGGCTTGACAAATTTCAGGGGAAAATGTCCCAAATACCCTAGTTACCTCAAGAAAACTCACAAAGGGAATGTTATTGAGACTGCAGATTTCTGACCATATGTGCTAATACTGATTTTAACGCTAGTGGCAACAGCAAAGTAACCTAGTATCTCAATAATTCGTATAGAGCAGAACCTGTTGACATGGCTCAAACTTTTAGGCCCAACTTTTTAGCAGTAGACCATTCAGTTTTATATCCAAAGTCCAAACCTACACTTTCCAGTTTTCCAAACGTGGAACTTTTTAGGAACCATGACAAAAACCCTCTCACAAACTCAAATCCGTAAAGTCCTTATGAATACACCACAATTCAACATTGTCCCCCATTCCATGGCATCCTCAATTTTTAACTAAGCACATTGCAAGACTAAAGAGTAATCACATCTTCTCACTATGAAATATATCGGCTCCAGACACACAGAAAGAAATTAAGAAAGAACGAAAAAAAAAGCACATTAAAAGAAGAAATTGAGTATCTTTTGGATATAGCTTACTTCAGACTAGGCTAGGCAGCTGTCGAGAAAGAAATAACTAAAAAGCATTTGGCTGAGGAACTGCATGAATTTGAGGTGCAACTTGCGGCCAACCAAGACATTAACCAAAAATTCCATTTTCAGCCAGGAAATATAGGTGACACTCAAGCAGAAATTTATCAATCTATGATTTGATCCAAATGAAGGATTTAGGGTAAGTTATAACTATCAAAGAATGCTTTAGAAATTGACAAAAAATGAGGATTAAACCTCACAGGGAGAGTAACCTTCTAGCAAGCCTGCAATGAGAGTCTTGAAGGGCCATCTATTGCAATAAATGGGTGAAAGCTGGTGGACATCACAAAGCCCGAAAACAGGCGAAAATCAAAGAAAAGGGAGAGTAATTCGCCACCCAATTTTGAAAAACCCTTTTGTCCATAAACAAAGCAATACTTTCCCCTAGAATATACAGGAGAGTTCCTCGGTGCAACATGCAATTTCAATAAATAAAGAAAAAACAAAATTTTCCTACTGTTTATCAATAAGAGACATCAGCAAACGTATTTATGAGGTACAAAGTAGGATTCACTGAGCACAAATTACCGTCGCAAATGTAAGCAATTACCTAGTTGAAAATGAAACAAAAACCATGCTTGAACCAATCACAACGTAAGTCCCACAGAAATCGTCAAAGGAATAGGAGGCGGAATTATTGACTCCAACTAAAGCAGAACACAGAACAATATAATAAAAGAAGGTACTCGAGGAACAATCACCCAGAAAGCATGTGAGAGAGAGAGAGAGAATGTACGGCGGGAGCAACCTTCCCGGGGAACCAAACCGCAAATAGTGGTCGACCCCGCGGCGGCGCCTGAGGGGTAAGAGATGGCAAGCTTCCCAGAGCTCCATGGAGCTCCGCGTTTGAATCCCACCTGGGTTACGAAGACAGAGAGGAGGCGCGATTGGCGTCGCCATCGAAAGTGGCGCTAGGTGACAGGTCAGGGAAGAGGAGCATTCCCGGAGTTGCAATTGTGGATTGAAAGACAGAGAGAGGAGGAAAAGGCGACGGAGTCGGTTTTTGGCTCGAGGTTTTTGGGTGGAGCGAAGGCCGAAGCGAAGGGATGGGGATAAGAAGAGATTTAATTTCTGGCCACTTTTACATATAAATAAATAAATAGATAAATAATCTGTGTTACAAATCCTGGCCCTGTATTTGGAGAGTCGCAGGATCGACGGCTGAGATTAAATCTCTGCATGCCCTGGGTTTCTGTTTCGTGTTTTCAGAAACAAAAACAGAAACTTGCTTCGGGCTTTCACAAAGGTAAAAACAAAATACAAACAAAAGCAATAGGTTTAAGCTTAAGAAAGATAGATTATGTTAGAAGAAGAAACAAAATCAAAATCGAATATGAGCAAACAATATTTAACTAGAACGTTGATGATTAAAAATCAACTAAAATACTGACACAATAATAAAACGTGATAAAATGGTTGACGAAAATATTCACCAACAAACTTATTGTGAATCTTTATGTCATAGCTCGGGAAGGGGGCACGGCTTGGCTCAGTTCCGATTGTGTAAGGTCGTCTACATGGTTATTAAGAATAGTGGCTTCACGGAGAAGGAATGAAGAGTTGTAGTCGCTATCTCCTAAGGTATTCTTCGGTGAATCCGCAAAGGGCTTCTACTCCCAAGTCCCTACACCATAGGTCAAGGTAAGAGAGAGGAGTTCTGACTTAACTCCTCCGAAGCTTAAGTTAGTTTTTGTTGATAGTGAATCTTGTCCCCAAGCATCTACCTAGTAGTGGTTTTTATACCTTTCATAGGGAGTTGAATCCCTTTATGCTTGCTAGCGTCCATCGATATTTTCGATAAGCGGTTTATTTGTTCCAAGGCCATCCTTCTAACCCCATGCCTTGCAAGGTTGTATCCTTGCTGGCAAGTGTCGCTTGATTCCGAACAGTGTAGATTTGCTATGTGTCGCTTCGGAGCCAAGTGGCGTTGCTTTAGGATATTGCCATTCCTGAATCGATTTGTGTCGTTTCACACTACTTTGAGATATATGCGTTACTAGTCATAGGTGCCTTGAAAGTCAATCACGCGAGTGATGGCACGTGTGACTTGACATATAGTCTTTTTGCTTATTATATTTTGGCATTTTATCACTTTATATTACTTATTGCTTGAATATATTGTGATGTCTATAGACTTATGCAATGGAAATCGGATCGTGATAAGATCATGATAATGAGACCGATTCACCTTTAAACACAGATCCTAAATAATCCCAATCATAGGTTACTCGAGAGGGACATCGAGATAACCGGATAGACCGGTGTGCTACTGTATACCCGTCCATATGATGGATGCAGTTGGTCTCATAGTTGCTCGTGTGGGGACACTAGGGATACAATACATGTGCTCATTGGAGAATGAGTTCACTGGTTGATGATGCCTTATTGTTAAGCAGTGGTGTATCTAGTCATTAGACTTGAGACACCAAGGATGTCCTGTATGAGTGCTCCACTTTTTGATACCAGACTTTTAGGTTTGGATGTTCTAAATCTAGCATAGCCGGTCATCGAGAGTGGTAGTCAACCTTACGATGGCTATTGAGTGTCGATAGATGATCATTCACTCTCGGTGTCATGAGAGGAATATCTCATGTGTTCTTACTCAGATAAATCCCTAGGCAAGGTCATTCGGATTGAGAGAAAAAGAGTTCTCTAGGAGAATCCGATTAGAGTGAGACTTGAGTAGAAACCGTATGGGTTTGATAGCACCATGCCTATTATACGGTCTTTGGGATATTAGATGGATGAGGGACTATAGGTACATAGTAACTAAGGACAGATAGGTCTAATGGATTTGATTCCCCTATATTGTCTAGGGACTACAACGCAGAGCTTAGTACGTGTGTAGTCGATGAGTCGAGTGAATTATTATGGATATAATAATTCACTAAGCCAAAAGGAGTTCTGATAGGTATGACTCACGGCCAGCTCGATATTGGGCCTAGAGGGTCACACACATATGGTAGGCGTTGCGACGAGTAGAGGTTCAAATATAAGATATCCGCTGGAGCCCCTATCTTATTGGATATCCAATAAGCCCAATAATTATTGGATCCTATGGATGAGATCAAATAAGAGCTAATGAGAGATTATTGGATAGAGATCCACTAATCTATTAGGCTTGGGTAGTTGGATGGAGATTTAATACCCAATAGGGCATGATCCATTAGGGTTAAGTTAATAGGAGACCTCTATAAATATGAGAGAAATAGTGGTTCATAGGCTAGAGCTTTTTGGTTGCCTTTCCTATTCTCCACCCCTACTCCTCAGAGTAGACTTAAAGTTTTGAGGAGCATCGTCACAGCTCTACTGTGTGGATTATCGCTAAAGAGGAGGGCGCTTGACCTCCTTCACCCTCTCCTAGAGATCTGTAGGGATTTAGAGATATACGATATCCCTAGGTAACACAATCTTAAATATACGTAGTTTTCTATTTCGCGGATTTTACGCACTAATCTTTGCATGACGACGAACACAACTTTGGGAATTAGGGATTTTGTTTTTTAATGTTCTTCCACTGCGCATGTGATGTCGCCCCCAAGATTCCCAATAGTGGTATCAGAGCCAGGTTGTTCATACGAAAAGATTGGTTTTGAACTACATGTGTTGTATTTTAGAAAATCCTTTGACATCAAAATCATTGACACAAAAAATAAGAGAGGGCAGCAATTGTTGCTGCCCTTGTAAGTTTGCCAAAGGTTGCTTGCAGCCTTTGGTCACCTGCAATAGGCCACCTACATGTAGGGGCCGTAGGCGGTCGACAGTCGTCCACCCGTATGTCACGACCTTAGCTGGAATTGCCTAAGGCGTGAGGCACCCTTGCGGCCAAGATGCGAACTTAGCTTGCGTTGCCTAAGTCACGAGGCACCCTTGCGGCAAAGACGTGAACTTAGCTTGCGTTGCCTAAGTCGCGCTTCACCCTTGCGATATTGCTCTACAAAGATCAGCCCACTTGTAACCTCTCACAGGTCCCAAAGGACCTGTAAAAGAGAAGGTTGATTAGTTCAAAGAACGAGCGACGGACAAGTCCCGACGTCTCGCGAAAAGGGGAAGCTTTATAAGCAATTCAGCGAGCACCTTGCGTGCACAAGAGAAAAGAGGGAGAGGGGGAAAATAAGGACTTTAGACGGTTGAACGAATAGCTGCAAGTCCATAAATAGTTGCTCACCAAGTGCCGGGCACGACAACAAGTTCCCGTCGAGGTAACGTGCAAACTTGCGAAATGTTGTTTAGCCCGACACTATACTAAAGCCCCATTCAGCCCTATGCCACCTGGGTGGTTCCAAGGGGCTGAGATGGCTGATGTTTTGGTGAGCAGAAGCAGACTGTAGAAAACAGCCTGATAAATTTGATTTAATAGCTTATGCTGATTGTTGTTTAGCCCGACACTATACTAAAGCCCCATTCAGCCCTATGCCACCTGGGTGGTTCCAAGGGGCTGAGATGGCTGATGTTTTGGTGAGCAGAAGCAGACTGTAGAAAACAGCCTGATAAATTTGATTTAATAGCTTATGCTGATGCCGATTTTGGCGGGTGTAGGATAGATAGAAAAAGTACATCTGGAACATGCCAATTTTTAGGACATGCACTTGTTTCTTGAAGTTCCAAGAAATAAAATTCAGTTGCACTATCTACGGTGGAAGCCGAATATATTACTGCAAGTGCATGTTGTGCACAAGTTGTTTGGATGAAGAATACATTAGAAGACTATGAAATTCACTTGAAGAACATTTCCATAAAATGTGATAATACAAGTGCCATATGTCTTAACAAAAATCCAATTCAACACTCTAGAACTAAGTATATTGACATTAGGCATCATTTCATACGCGATCATGTCTTTAACAATAATGTCATTCTAGAATTTATTGACACAAAGCATCAATTAGCAGACATTTTTACAAAAGCCTTAGATGAAAACCAATTTGACTTCATTAGAAGGGAACTAGGCATGTTAAATTGTCCCTGAGAATAAGCTTGATTGAATGTATTTTCCGAAGAGTTTTTCATCCTCTTTCCGTTTTTTCGTGGATTTGATTTCTTCCTTCTTTTTTGATTCCAAATGACATCTTAAAGTGCAATCCAAAATCCTATCCTATCTTGAACAAAACACCTTTGAAAAACAAAAAGGGGGAGGAAAGAAATTTTTCTCTCTCTTCTTTGGCACGCCAGCGGTGGCACCGCTAGAACCGGCGGTAGCACCGCCT
>LVTN01001392.1:858-11534 GCA_001649415.1 Musa itinerans
CGCACCCGCAACAACTCCGTTCAACGAACCGTTCGTCGCTCACACCTGCATGTACAGCTGCTTGACAGTATGTTTTCTCTTGGTTTTAGGTCATTTTGCTTGTGAATATGTAAGTTCAAACTAGCTGCAGCGTTACAAAGCGACCGCTCACCGAACCGAGCAAAACAGCCCCAAAACAGCCCAAAACAGCATCGTTTTCGCGTGCCGCGGGAGGGTTGCGGAGAACTACCTCCGCTCACCAAAATGTCAGCCATCTCAGCCCCTTTGAACCCCCCGGGTGGCACAGGGCTGGATGGGGCTTCAGTTATATACCGGGTGTTGAACTCTCTTTCGCAAGTTCGCACGTGGCCTTTACGGGAACTTGTCTTCGTGCCCGGGACCAGGTGAGCGGCTGTTTGTGGGCTTGCAGCTGTTCGTTCATCCTTCTAAAGCCTTGTTTTCTCCCTCCCCCTCTTTTCTCTTGTGCATACAAGGTGTTCGTCGAATTGCTTGTAAAGCTTCCCCTTTTCGTGAGACTTCGGGACTTGTCCGTTGCTCGTTCTTTCGAACTAACCAACTTTCTCTTTTACAGGTCCTTCGGGACCTGCGAGAGGTTATAAGTGGGCTGATCCTTGCGGAGCAAGATCGCAAGGGCGAAGCGCGACTTAGGCAACGCAAGCTAAGTTCGCGTCTTTGGCCGTAAGGGTGCCTCATGCCTTAGGCAATTCCAGCTAAGGTCGTGACAAGGCGGTGCCACCGCCGGCCAGGATTTCAAGGGCCGAATGGACTGTTCCATTTGGCCCAATTTGGGTCTGTTAAGGGCCCAATTGGCCCCTAATTAAGTTAGTAGGATTACCTCCCAATCTTAACTTAATCTACACTCTAACTACAACAATTAAGATATGATTACTACAATTCGTGTTTCGGTGCGTCAATCGATTCTTCTGGTGAGCTTCTGGCGTACTTTTGGCGAATATCCGACGAACTCTCGGCGATGCTCCGGCGGACTCCCGGCAAACTCCTGGACTTCGCGATGATCTTCTTGGCGAGTTCCGATAAGCTTCTATGGTAAGCTCCTGGACTTCTCGGATGGTTCCCGTAGAACTTCCGACGAACGTCCGGACTTCCGACGAACGTCCGAACTTCCGACGAACTCTTGTACTTCCAACGTGATCTTGATTTTGACTCCGACACAGCACCTGCTGCATGTCTTACTACAATCATAATTAATCCTACACACTTTTCTTAATATATAGATTAAATCAATAAATAATAATTGATTTCATAATTAAAATATAAGATTTAACACAGTTTCTGCCATCCCTCCGAAGCGTCTACGGGCCATCTACTGGTGTCTAGGATGGCACGAGTGCTCATGGAAACCACTAGCGAGACATCTATAGGCCTGGACGCAGTTATTCAAGTCCCGTCGCTGGACATGCCTGCTGCCTGTTTCACAGTCGACCACAAGTTTTACTACGGCCCTTTCTCCTTTGTCCGACGACCTCTCGCCCCCCTTTTGGTGGCCAACTGTCCGTTGCCTTTGGAGGGGCACAAGAGGTTGTGACGGGCGTCGACTATGTTACGGCGTCGATAGATCTCACGACCATGGTGGCCGGCGGGGTTTCTCCTCCATCTCCTACAGCTACAGTGCTTTCTTCGTCCATTTATGTTTCCTCTTCCCCGGCTAGGTTCCCCCTAAATGGCTTCTCAACCTCATCATCGCACTCCATTGGAGCTTTGCTTTCTAGATTCTCTGCTTCGGTGGGTGTTTCTTCCTCCAATGGCCCATTGAAGTCGACTGCATTATTTGTTGCACTTCAGTAGCAAGGCGTGACCCATGCGGCGTCCTCACCAACAGTGATGCCTAGTGTCCTGCATGATTTGGGTCGGAGCGGAAGTCACAAATCTGCTTTCACCTTGCCACGGAACTCTCCTTCGGTGTCAAAAACATGGAGTTCTTTTTTTTCATTGGCTTTTGTAGCATGAACCTCCCTCTTACTTTAATAATTCAATAATGACACCCTTCATATTTAAGTTTTGGATGAAAAAATCTTAGGGAAAGGAGCACTAGAAGAATTCATTTATTGGATATTTGATTAGATTTCATCTATCTTTCCTCACAATTAAGAACCGAGTGAATGTTTTCTCTACCGAAGCAGGTTCTTTATAGTTTGATGACTAAAATGACCTCACAATTAAGCCCTCTATATATGAGGGCTTAATGCCCCTTTTAAGTAGACAACTATCAAATCTTTGTTGCACAAACATCACTACGACTTCCTACTTATTTCGGAATCATGGGTTCAAGATCCAAATGTCCACTCTACTACTTCTCACATTTGTATAGATTAGAATGTCAACCAACTCCGGTATTAGTTCTTATGCTCGCATTTGGTGCATATGAAATTCCTCTACTATTGACAAAGTAGTTTATTCTATATCTAGTAAAGTTATATTTGGTACGGTGGTTTTATGTTGTTAAATAAGTTGGGATTGTTAAATATCTAGAAATTAGGGTGTGATTCTTTTATAAATATCTTATATATATTTAGGTTTTGGGGGAAGAGTGAGATACGAGGAATATTTTTAGTACTCTTAAGTTATTCTCTAGAGTGTTTAGAGAGGATGCTCTCTAGATTTATGGAGAGTGAGAGAAAATATATAAATTCGGATATATATGAGAGAGTGTATAAATAAATTTATATTTGAGTGGGGATAACTCGAGTGTTTTGTAATTGATCTCACATGATAAAGAATTTGATTTTCTTTATGGATATATGTAAGAATTTATCGAACTATATTAATCTTGCATAAGCTTTTTGGTATATTTTTTATTATTGATCTCTATGATTTTTTTTTTATCTTGAAGTTTTCTCTTCCTCCCCAACAAAACAAATCCTCTAAATTCTCAATGGTTCATGATTTTTATATTGAGACTAAAAGAAGTCACTTATAGATAAACCTTGTTAAACTTTCTCTTTACTCATCTAGTGCATGGATTGTTCTTAGGAATTTTAATATTGTCATTTTCCATCATGAAATGGTTTGGGGCTAGCCTATACAATTTTCTATTAATAACATAAATTGCTAACTATTTGGATAAGTTCTTTGTTAGGAAATTTGGAGGTAGCATCACATATGTAGTAGAAGAATAAAAAATAAAATATTTAGAATTTTCTATAGAAAAGGTTTCATCGTTGTGCGAAGATTGATACGCAAAAATCGTAAAACAAAAAAGGTTAAGTATATATAAAGGATATATTACTAAGGGATATCGTATATCCCTGAAATCCTACAGATCTATAAAAGAGATTTTTACAATTCTGTAATACCGTCCATCTTTTCTCCTAAAACTCTAAGTCATATAGTAATACGTTATTATGTTCCCCAACCAATTGGATTATCTTGAACCATGCAAGAATTGGGATAAACTTACTTAATAATAATAATAAAAAGACTATTTTGAAAGCTAGTCAATGATGACCCTCCATGGATTCACCTATATAAGCCGCAGCTAACGTTGTAAGAGGTCAACTATCCTTCTCTCTAGTGGTGATTCATATGATAGGGGCTACGAAGATGCTCATCAAATCACTACACAATCCTCCTTTCCATGTGCACCACGTGATCAAGAAGAGGCTAGTCCTTCTTGTTGTCCACACTGGTCAAACAGGAGCTATCAGTTGAGGAGGGGAGAGAGAGAGGAGTATAGGAGGTGGTAGCAAAAAAGGGTCTAGTCTACGACCCCTTTGGTTTCCTCCTATTTA
This sequence comes from Musa itinerans, assembly GCA_001649415.1. NCBI lineage: Eukaryota > Viridiplantae > Streptophyta > Magnoliopsida > Zingiberales > Musaceae > Musa > Musa itinerans. The sequence goes on from LVTN01001392.1 coordinate 4,608, forward strand.
TAAAAGTCCCTATCAACTTAACCATAATGGATCCTACCTTATTGAGTACTGGATCTTCCTCCAACTACCCAAGCTTATTTAATTAGTGGATTTCTACCAAATAATCTCTCATTGACTCTTATCCATATGATCCAATAATTTAGGAGCTTATTGGATATCCAATAAGATAGGAGCTCTAACGGATATCTCATATCCAAACCTCCACTTGTCGCAATACCAATTATATATGTGTGACCCTCTAGGCTCAATATAGAGCTGGCTATGCATCATACTTATCAGAACTCCTTCTAACTCAATAAATTATTATCTCTATAATAATTTACTCGATTCATCGACAGACATACTATGCCACTATATCATAGTCCCCAAACAATACATGAGAATTCTATCCATTGGACTTGTCTGTTCTCAATTACCATGTATTTATAGTTCCTCATCCATCTAATATCCTAGAGATTGTATACGAGGCATGGTGTTGTCAGGCTTATACGAAATCTACTCGAGTCTCGCTATAATCGAATTCTCTCGGAGAACTCTTTTTCTTTCAATCCAAATGACCTTGGCTAGGGATTTACTTGAGTAAGAACATATAGAATATTTCTCTCATGACACCAAAAGTCGATGATCCTCTATCGACACTTAATAGCCCTCGTAAGATCAGCTGCCACTCCCAATGACCGACTATACTAGATCCAAAACTTCCAAGCATATAAGTCTAGTATCAAAGAGTGGAGTACTCATACAGGACATTCTTACTGTCTTAAGTCTAAGGACTAAATACACTATTGGGATGGTGAAATCACTGTCTGACAATAAGGTATCATCAACCATCCAACATTCTGTGAGCGAATCGATTAGTAAACTCATTCTCTAATGAGCACTTGCATAGTATACCTAGTGTCCCTACACGAACAACTATGAGACCAGCTGCCTTCATCATATGGATAAGTATATAGCACACCAGTCTATCCGGTTATCTCGATGTCCCTCTAGAGTAACCTATAATCAGGATTATTTATGGTATTTGTTTAAAGGAAAATCAGTCTCATTATCATGATCTCATCACAATTTGATTCCTATTGCATAGATCCATGGATATCACAATATATAGAATGAGCAATATAAAGTGAGAAAAATATCATATAAATAATAAGCAAAAAGAGTGCATATCATGTCATACGTGTCATCACTCATGTGATTATATTGCAGGGCACCTATGACTAGCACTCTTTTTATTAAATCTCAAATTGAAGTGGTGCAACTTTACTTGATCTAACTCTTCTTTTGGGGCTAAATGAATTATGATTAAATTAGACGTAGCACTTGTTGAATCTTGAATTTTGATAATGAAATCAATTGATGAAGTTATGATCTAATCAGCATTTGAGTGGCGCAGGACTAACTTCAATCATGAAAAGATAAATCGATTGAAGTAGGAAGAATCATATGTTGGGCTGGAGTGGAACATGTTAGAAAATTGGACATTAGGACGGAGGACTGGTCGACATGCCAGAAGAACTTCATGTCACAAGTTTGGGCATTGGGTTAGAAGGATCAGACATTGTGCCAAGAAGATCGGATGTTATAGGAGGTCAACATGCTGATGGATTAGGTAATACACTGACGGAGAGGACAATGTAATAAAGGTTCGGACGAAGCGTCGGATGAACCAATGACATGCTGGACAACATAAAATTCTAGTCTTATAATAATTTATATCTTGATCATTATAGGTTAGGTCATAATTGAGTTAGTTTTGGGTGTAATCATGTTAATTTAATTAAGGGGGCCATTAAGCATGATCTAGGGCTAAGTTGGGTCCATTGGGAGGCTTATTTAGTGATCCAAAGTTGGGTCAGGCGATGGCACCGTTAGAACAGGTGGTGGAACCATCTATGAGCTGGAACGTATGAAGTGTATGTTTTTTGGAAGACCCGACGGTGGTACTACCAATGTCAGGCGGTGGTACCGCCCAAATTAGCAATGGTACCGCCTAGACACAATCTCTCAAATTGTCAAGCGGTGGTACTGCCAATACTCCGAAAACCTAAGGATTTGAATTTTGGCTTCATTCTTTTAAGGAATTTGGGGTCTATAAATACCCTAGTTATTCCTACTTGGGTAAGCAAGAAAAATAATAGAAAGGAGGAAAGAATCCTTAAGAAAAAGGTATTGTAATCTCTTTTAAAGTTTAGAGTCTTTTCCTCGTAGAGTTCGAAGTTTTCTAAGAGAAGAGTGAGGTCTTGTGTAAAAGAGAGGTGTAAAAGTTCTCACCTAAACTTGTGAAAAGGTGAAAGAGTTATAAAGAGAGTAGTTGATCTTCGTCCATTGAAAGAAGATCGGTAGTAAAAGCCGGTGGCCTCGAGTAAAGAGGAATCGAGAGTGGATGTAGGTCGAGATGACCGAACCACTATAAATCAGTTTATATTTTTGTTTATGCTTTTTATTCATATTACTTATTGATTTACCTGTTTACTACTTTTATGCATGTTGTAAGTTAAACATCTTTTTAATACGGGTTTGGTCAAATGAAAATTTTGAATCGATGTAATTTTTTGAAAGCACTAATTCACCCCCTCCCCCTCTCTTAGTGTCGTTTACGGTCCTAACAACACCTCTAAGCATTTCTAGTCATTTAATGATTCTTGTGTGTAGATTCAACTTTTGTAAAGATTACAAGAGCTTCAAATTTTTTAATTATTGAACTAATTATGTTAATTTTTATAAGTTAGTTGAAGAAGCTCGGCATGCTCCTATTGCAAAAAGGTGAATGGCATTACACTCTTATGTTTATCTTTGTTCAAAAGTTGAAATCAATTAAAGCAAGGCTAAAGATATGGTCACACAGTTTATCTAGAGTAATTCTACCCTACTTTCCTATGCTAGAGCAGAACTTCATGTTATTCAAAAGGCTTTGCTTGTTGATCCTTTTTTATGAGTCTATCCATCATTCAGAGTAGTTCCTCAAGGTAAGTTATAGTTATTATTGGATGAAGAAGAATCTCCTCTGAGATAAGAATCTAAAGATTTATGGCTTACTTTGGGTGACTTTAACCATTCTTATTTTCATGGGTCATTGAACATTCGACATAACATAAATAATATTTTATCTATCTTAACTCGGAAGGCTATCTTTTGCAGGGCGAGAGAATGCCTAATGAGGCTATTCGATTCTTTTAGAGTCTACTTGCCTCTTCCTTTGTTGACATCTTGCATGGTCCCATCTCGATCCCCAAAACTATTTTTGTAACTTTTTATTAGGTTTTTCAAATTTTGTTTTTGATTCTGAGATTAAAGATGTTGCTTTTAGCTCAAACAAATCATCTATGGCGGATGGTTTTAATGCCTGTTTTTTCTAAACTTGTTAGGATATCATCAAAGGTGATTTTGTGGCTACCATTCAAAGTTTTTTCTCATCTGGAATATCACGTCCCTTACCTTGTCTCTAAGAAAAGAATCCTCAAACATTTACAAATTTTAGATCTCTCTCCATATGCAAGATTATTTATCAATTTTTCTAAAATTATTGTAAATAGATTATAGTAAGTTTATTAGATATGATTGATGTCAACCAGTATGCCTTTATGAATAACATATATTCAGGAGAAATTATCTTTTATCATGAGATTATGCAGAACTACCATTTTAAAGGTGGCTCTCCCTGCATGAGTTTGAAAATGAACTTGCATAAGACAAATGATTTAGTTAGATAGGATTTTCTTATCTACCTTCTATATGAACATGGTTTTCTTTATCAATGATTAGATAAAAGCATGCATCTTATCTCCCACCTTCACTATTAATATTAATGGTTCTAATATGGGTTTCCTTCGGGGCTCCAAAAGACTTCATCAGGGTTGCCCCATGGCTCCCTGTTTATTCATGATTGTTATGCAACACCTTACTGATATACTAAATAGTACAATTTAGAAAAGACATATGACCTCTCGTTGTGCCCTAATCCTTTGGTCATTCACTTGGCTTTTGTAGATGATCTATTTATTTTCGATACATCTAGCAACTCCTATACATAACATTCTCACTAAGTTTGTAGAAATTTTGAACTTTCTACATGTCCACATAAGTTTAATATTTTCTTTCCAAGTTGAACTTTAGCATTCTATTTCAAATCCTTCTAAAATGCCCATTGGATCTCAACCTGTAAAATTTCTTGGAGCTCCACTTATTACCAAAAGGCTCTCATACACAAACTATATTCCTCCTATTTATTTTCTCACCTATCCAGAGCTAGAAGGGCAGAACTCTTTCTTACGTAAGTTTACTTGAGCTTATAAAATATATCCTTTAGGGCAAAATCATATATCGGTGCTTTTACCTCCTCAAAAAGTATGATATGCCTTGAGCAACTTATGGTTTGATTTCTTTGGACATATGATGATAGAAATAGGTTTGGCAAAGTTTTCTAGTTAACCATTTGCTCTCCAAAAGAGGAAGGTGGCCTTGGCATTCCTAGTATTCATACCCTTAATGGGACTTGCTTGATGTGATATCTTTGGTGTCATCTCATTAAAGAATGTTTCTTAGTAGGTTAAGTAGATTTCTAGTAGATGCCTAAAGTTGCAATTCATTTGGAAATTATTATTGAGAGTTCTAGGGGGCGATATCACATGCGCAGCGGAAGAACATTAAACACAAAATCTTCAATTTCCCAAATATGTGTTTTTCATCGTGCGAAGATTGATATACAAAAACTGTGAAACTTAAAATTGTGTATATGAAAAATTATATTACCTAGAGAGATTGTATATCCTTGAATCCCTATAGATTTCTAGGAGAGGGTGAAGGAGATCAAGCGTCCTCCTCTCTAGTGGTGATCTATATAGTAAGGCTGCAACAATGCTCCTCAAGTCTTCAGGCCTGCTATTTAAGGAGGAGAAGGGGAGAAGAATAGGAGAGGCAACCCAAAAAGCTCTAGCCTATGAACCATTGGTTCCCTCCTATTTATAAAGGTCTCTTGTCAACTTAACCCTAATGGATCCTGCCCTATTGGGTATTGGATCTCCATCCAACTACTCGAGCCTTTTAGATTAATTGATCTTTATCCAATAATCTCTCATTGGCACTTATTGAATCTCATCCATAGGATCCAATAATTCAGAGGCTTATTGGATATCCAATAAGATAGGGGCCTTGACTGATATCTCATATCCGAACATCTACTCATCGCAACGCCTACCATATGTGTGTGACCCTCTAAGCCCAATATCGAGGCGGTCATGAGTCATACATATCGGAATTCCTTCTAGCTTAGTGAATTATTATCTCTATAATAATTCATTCGACTCATCGACTACGGACGTACTAGGTCATTACACCATAGTCCCCAGACGATATAAGAGAATCCAATCCATTGGACCTGTCTATCCTCAGTTACCATATACATATAGTCCCTTATCCATCTAATATCCTAGAGAGCATATACCATGCATGGTGCTGTCAAACCCATACGGTTTCTATTCGAGTCTCGCTCTGATCGGATTCTCCCAAAGAACTCTTTCTCTCTCAATCTGAATGACCCTAGTCAAGGATTTGTCTGAGCAACAACACATGAGATATTCCTCTCATGACACTGAGAGTGGATAATCCTCTATTGACACTCAATAGTCCTCGTAAGGTTGGCTACCACTCCCGATGATTGATTGTGGTAGATCTAGAACCTTCTGACCTATAAGTCTGGTATCAAAGAGTGGAGTACTTATATAGGACATCCTTGGTGTCTCAAGTCTAAGGACCAGATACACCATTGGGACTACGAAATCGTTGTCTGACAATAAGGCATCATCAATCATCCAGCATTCTATAAGCGAAATCAATCAGTGAACTCATTCTCCAATGAGCACCTATACTGTATCCCTAGTGTCCCCATATGAGCAGCTATGAGACCAACTGCATCCATCATATGGATAGGTATACAACACACCATTGTATCCGGTTATTTCGATGTCTCTTTCAAGTAACCTATGATTGGGAGTATTTAGGATCTGTGTTTAAAGGCGAATCGGTCTCATTATCGTGATCTCATCACGATCTGATTCTCATTGCACAGATCCATGGACATCACAATATATTTAAGAAACATGCAATATGAAGTGATAAAATATCAAATAATAATAATAAGTAAAAAGACTGCGTGTCAAGTCACACGTGCCATCACTCACGTGATTGACTTGTAGGGCACCTATGACTAGCAATTATATTCTTCAATATTTCTTCATAGAATTTCAGAAGTATCCTCCATACTAGAGAACTAGCTTATTCTTTCATTCTACATCTTATTGATGATGGATCTCAATCTTTATTAATAGTTAGACCCCTATGATAGAACCTCAAAGGAATTCTATGTAGATTGATCTTTGAGGGAGATCACTCCTTAGAACGTTATAGGGGTTCCACCCTCCTAGAAGTCAGCCATATGGCTGCAATTATAGATAGATCTTGTTAATAAAGAGATGAAGGCTACATGCTTATATAGGGCTCCAAACCCAAGCCCTAGGGGCTGCTTCCTAAGTGAGTTACCCCTTTTGCCCTCAATCCGAGTTGACTAGCCCAGTAAGGGAGGGGGGTAGCAACTAGGAAGCCTAAAGACCCAAATATAAATCATAGCCACTCTTCTTTATAGGATAGAGACGACTAGGTGGGGTTTAGTATAATCTCATAGGGTTTGTATTAGCTGCTTCTTGGTTGAGTAGGACCCAACCCTGCTAGGGTCCTATCTACTAGTCATAGGTGCCCAACAAGCCAATCACGTAAGTGATGGCACGTGTGACTTGATATGGAATCTTTTTGCTTATTATATTTTAGCATATATCACTTTATATTAACTATTGCATATATGCATATATATATTGTGATGTCCTTAGATTTATGCAATGGGAATCAGATCGTGATGAGATCACGATAATGAGA
>LVTN01001392.1:12312-46121 GCA_001649415.1 Musa itinerans
AGAGATAATAATTCACTAAGTTAGAAGGAGTTCTAACAGGTATGACTCACGGTCAGCTCGATATTGGGCCTAGAGGGTCACACACATATGGTAGGCATTGCGATGAGTACAGGTTCGGATATGAGGTATCCGCCGGAGCCCTTGTCTTATTGGATATCAATAAGCCCCTGAATTATTGGATCATATGGACGAGATCCAATAAGAGCCCATGAGTGATTATTGGATAGAGATCTACTAATTTAAAAGACTTGGGTGATTGGATACAGATTCAATACCCATTAGGGGAGGATCCATTAGGGTTTGACAAGGGACCTCTATAAATAGGAGGGATTCAGAGCCTCATAGGCTAGAGCCTTTGCTTGCCTCTCCTATTCTCCTCCCCCTCTCCACCTCAAAGTAGGCCTGGAGTTTTGAGGAGCGTCATCGCAGCCCTACTGTGTGAATCACCGCTAGAGAGGAGGACACTTGACCTCCTTCACCCTCTCCTAAAGGTCTGTAAGGAAATAAGGATATACGATCTCCATAGGTAATACAATCCACTCTATATGCAGTTTTAAGTTTCACGGATTTTACGCACCAATCTTCGCACGACGACGAACATCTCTTTGGGAATAGGGGATTTTTGTTTTCTTATTCTTCCGCTACGCATGTGATGTCGCCCCCGAGATTTCCCAACACTATCAAGCCCTCCCTCTCCAATTCAACCTTGTCCTTAAGGCTGAGATTCCATGAACTTAGGGAATCAGGTCTTCAGCTCTTCATTTGATTCTCATGTGGTGTCTTCGAGTGATAAATTATTTCAAAACACTAGTACTTCAGTAGAGGGACGTTGACGACGCATCATGATTTTGCAGTCAAGGATGGCTTGTGGTTGGGCTTGAATATCTCCATCATCAGTGGTATTAGGCAGTTGGATCTAGGGTGACTTGTGTTCTCCCAACTTGGGCTTCAAGCATGACACGTGGAAGACAGGGTGAATTTTGGCATCCTCAGGCAATTTAAGTTTGTACGCCATGGCTCCAATGCGCTCTATGATCTGATAGGACCCATAAAAACGTGGGGATAGCTTCATAGAGGCTCATGTATTGATGGAGAGTTACTTGTATAGCTGTAGACAAAGATAAACCTAATCTCCTATTGAAAACTCTCTTTCGCTTCATCGTGTGTCGGCTTGCTACTTCATTATAGCTTGAGCGATAGAGAGATTATCCTTTAGCAACTATAGGAGTTTGTCCCTGTTAATTAAATCTTGGTCGACCTGATCTACCTTGGCCAAGCCAATAACATACTTTGGAATCACAAGGGCCGGCCGACCATACAGTGCTTCATATAGGGTATATTTTGTAGATGAATGATATGTAGTATTATACAACCATTTAGCCCAGGGAAGCCATTTCACCCACTCCTTTGGTCGGTCACTAGCGAAACACTGAAGGTACATCTCTAAACACCTGTTCACCACATTTGTTTGGTCGTTAGTTTATGAATGATATATTGTACTCATCTTAAGTTTGGTGCCCTATAACTAAAATAATTCTGCCCAAAATTTACTAGTGAAGATCCTATCATGATCACTTACAATGGACCTTGGCATCCCATGTAGTTTAACAATATTTTCTATGAAAATATGAGCAATACTAATAGCAGTGTAGGGATTTCGCATAGCACAAAAATGAGCATATTTTGTAAGTCAATCAACCACCACGAGGATTGTGCTTTTACCTTTAGAAGATGGCAGCCCTTCGATAAAGTCCATGGAGATGTCAGTCCATACCGAGTCCGGTATAGGTAGTGGTTGTAGCTTTCCTGGACTCGCCACTATTTCACTCTTTTGCTGTTGACATACATCACATTGTGCCACATATTCAGAAATAATTTTTTTCATCCCTCTCCAATAAAAAATTTGCTTCACTCTTTTGTAGGTTCTTAAAAATCCGATCGAAGTGCCCTACTGAAGGTGTGGAGTGCATTTCATGCAGGATGATTTTGATGCAAGGGGAGTCGAGTATAAGCACAATGTGACCTTTATAGCATAGATCCCTCGAATGCCAAGTGTAGTGGGCTATTACACTTGGATCCTCCTCTAATTTTTTTATGATGATGCTAATCTCTAGATCCTTCTTTCATTCCTCCCTAATGTACTCGAGGAAGCCGGTGGTAGGAAGGGAGATGGTTGAAAATTTAGCTTGCTCAAGTAGCCGTGAGAGTGCATTTGCAACATGTTTTATTTCCTTTTTTTATAAATAATTTCATAATCAAATCCTAGAAGTTTTGTTACCCATTTTTGCTGCTCGAGGGATGATATCTTTTGCCCCAAAAAATACTTGAGGCTTCTATGATCGATTTTAATTTGAAATCGCCGACTGATCAGGTAGGGTCTCCACCATGTTACTATATACATAATGGTGAGCATCTCCTTATCATATATTGATATTTTTTTATAGGAGGGAGATAATGCCTTGCTGGTGTATGCAAGTGGTCGACCACCTTGCATAAGAACAACTCCAATTCTGACTCCAGATACGTCGGCCTCAATGATGAAGGATCGACTGAAATCTGGTAATGCTAGCACTAGCGTCGTCGTCATGGTTGCTTTAAGTTTGTCGAAGATAGCGGAGGCTTTGTCCAACCATTGGAAGACATCTTTTTTTAGTTAAGAAGTGAGGGGTGCACTAATCTTCTTATAGTCCTTCATAAATTTTTGGTAGTAGCCCGTTAGTCCAAGGAACCCACGTAGTAATTTTATGTTTGTAGGTTTCGACCAGCCTTACATTGCTTTAATTTTTATTGGGTCTACCACTTCTGATATTATGTGCCTAAGGTACTCTACTTTTTGCAGGAGAAAGCTGTACTTTGGCTGCTTAACAAAAAGAGTATTCTCCCGAAGGATCGTTAAAACAACCCGTAAATGATGCAAGTGAGTCTCAAGAGAAGGGCTGTAAATGAGAATATCATCAAAATATATTGGCACAAATTTATGAAGAAAGCTTCAAAAAATATCGTTAATGAGACTTTGGAAGGTTGAAGGAGCATTAGTGAGTCCAAAAGGCATTATCAGGAATTCATAATGGACGTTATGTGTGTGGAATGTAGTTTTTGGAATGTCGTCTTTGCATACCCGAATTTGGTAGTAACCGGATCAGAAGTCCAACTTTGTGAAGACTCGAGCTCCATTTAACTCGTCAAGAAGTTCATCCACCACTGGTATTGGATATTTGTCCTTGACGATGATATCATTTAAAGCTCGATAGTCGATGCACATCCGTCAAATTCCATCATTCTTGCGTACAAGTAGCACCGGTGAGGAATAAGGGCTACAACTTGGCCGAATCACCCCTATTTCAAACATCTCATTTACAATCTTTTCAGTTTCATCCTTATGGAGGTGAGGATAATGGTACGACTGATAGAATCCTAGAGAAATTCTATATAGATTGATCTTTGAGGGAGTTCACTCCTTGGAACGCTATAGGGGTTCCACCCTCCTAGAAGTTGGCCAAATGGGAATCACTAAAGGAGCTGAAGATCCGGTTTCTTGAGTTCATGGAACCTCAACCTTGAGGACTAGGCTAATTTGGAGAGGACGGGCTTGATAGGACCATAGCAAGGTTGGGTCCTACTCAACAAAGAAGTAGCTAATAAAACATTGTGAGATTGTAATAAACCCCACATAACCGCCTCTATCCAATAAAGAAGAGTGGCTAGGGTTTATATTTGGGCCTTTGGGCTTGTTAGTCGCCGCCCCCTCTTATTGGGCTAGTTGGTTAGGGTTAAGGACAAAAGGGGTAACTCACTTAGGAAGCAGCCCCTAAGGCTATGGTTTGGAGCCCTATATAAGAATGTAGCCTCAATCTCTTTGAGAATAAGATCTATCTACTATTGCAGCCATTTGGCTAACTTCTAGAAGAGTGAGACCCCTATAGCGTTCTAAGGAGTGATCTCTTTCAAAGATCAATCTACATAGAATTCCTCTAGGGTTTTATCTTCTAGTATAAGAGCAGCGATCTTGCTGTTTTTGTTGCCATCTCTGTCGCCCACCACCAACCAAGCAATTCCGACAATTACTCTTGGCGTCACCATCTCCACCGTCATCTTCTGCTATAGATCAAATCAACATACTACCGTCACCTCCAATTGCATCAGAAATATAGTATTCTCCTTTCACTAATACCATTTGCTATTGCAATTTTCCATTCAAAATACTAAGAAGAAGTCTTCTTATCTATCCCATGTTGTGAATTTCTTTCATCGCAAAAGTTATCATCTTTGCGAACAAAGGATTACTGTAGAAAATTTCAGCCGCATATTGTTATCTTTAACCAATCTATTTGTAACCCTTTTTGAACAAAATTTCTTATATGCTTCATAAACCATCTTGGCTTCAATCGAATATTGATCTATTAAGGGATTCATCTCTAAAAACGTTCTTGTGTTGCTGTAAATTTTCGTCGCAAACCATTGAAAATTTTCGACGAGGATTTTGCTATCGCAACTTGTACCAATTTCCTTACTGTTATACTACTGAAATTTTCTGGACTAAATTGGTCATCTTTGCTGAATCTAAACTGAGATTTTGCTGTCAAATTACCTCCTCAAATCTCTTAGTTTTTGCTAAAAATTTTGTCAAGAAATTGTTGTTTCTTTGACAACAATTCTCCTCTTACAAGACCATATATCTGCAGCAACTTTCACTGATTTCTATCAAACCTTTGCTGCCATCTACCATAGATCTAAGATTTTTTTTCCCTAACCTTCATCTAGTACCATCACAGCCCTAAAACTCCACTAAACCACACCCTCAAACTGCACCCAAAACAGCCACAAAACAAGCCTAAACCACAACTGACATCCACTAATCCATCAACCCTTTCGACCTTAACCTATATATGCCTTTAACCCGACAATAAAAGAGAGATCTTAACATTATAGATTTGGAGGCATATACTATGGCATCAGAAGATGCAATCAATGCTAAATCTGAAGCCTTCGAGGTGCGAATGGAGGATAAGATTCAGACTCTCTTTATCGAACTCAGTTTGGGCCGACCACCAAGCCCGAAGAAATCACATCAAAGAGAGAGCTTTGACCAATGACACCAAGCCCGAAGGGATGACTTCTAAGAGAGGGGATTCTCTATGACCGATCCCAACTATCCACGTATGAGGGTGGACTTCCCTAGATGGGAAGAAGGAGACCCGATTGGTTGGATCTCACACGCGGAGCAATATTTTCGATACCACAAAACCGCAGACACATCTATGGTGGAAATTGTGGCTATACATCTTGAAGAGGATGCCATACAATGGTTTGACTAGTTTGAACACACTCATGGAGTCCTCTCATGGTGACAATTCAAAGGACTGCTGATCTGCTTCGGACCAACCGATTACGAAAACATTGACGGACAACTAGCAAAGATCCGACAAACCTCCACCATTCAGGAGTACCAAACCAGGTTTGAAAGGTTATCTAATCAAACTCATGATTGGTCTAAAGAATAGCTATTGAAGACCTTCATTGAGGGCTTGAGGCTAGAGATCTGGGGAGAAGTTAAAGCGCGACAACCATACATGCTTATGGCAGTCATCTCTTTCGCACGACTTCAAGAGGAGCGATTGAACCATGAAGCCCGGAGGACTAGGGTCACTCCTCGACCAGCAATACCAAAGCCCTCAGCCCCCCCTACTATCAGCCAAGCCCCTACACCAAAATTGTTGACAAAAGAAGAGCTTCGGGAGTGATCTGCGAAGGGGTTAAGTTGGACTTCTGATCTGGTTACCACCAAATTCAGGTATGTGAAGACGACATTCTAAAAACTGCATTTCACACACATGATGGCCATTATGAATTCTTGGTAATGCCTTTTGGACTCACTAATACTCCTTCAACCTTCCAAAGTCTCATGAACGATATTTTTCGGAGCTTTCTTCATAAATTTGTGCTGGTATTTTTTGATGATATTCTTATTTACAGCCCATCTCTTGAGACTCACTTTCAGCATTTACGGGTTGTTTAGATGATCCTTCAGAAGAATACTCTTTTCATTAAGCAACTAAAGTGCAGCTTTCTTCAGTAAAAAGTAGAATACCTTGGGCACATAATATCAAGAGTGGCGGTAGACCCAACAAAAATTGAAGCAATGCAAGGCTAGCCGAAACCTACAAACATAAAATTACTATGCAGGTTCCTTGGATGAACGGGCTACTACTGAAAATTTGTCAAATACTATAGGAAGATCAGTGCACCCCTCACTTCTCTACTGAAAAAAGATGTCTTCCAATGGTTGGACAATGCCTCTACTGCCTTCGACAAACTTAAGGCAGCCATGACGACGACACCGGTGCTAGCGCTACCAGATTTTAGCCGACCCTTCATCATTGAGGCTGATGCATCAAGAGTTGGAATTGAAGTCATTCTCATGCAAGATGGTCGACCACTCGCATACACTAGCAAGACATTGTCTCTCTCCCATCAAAACATGTCAACATATGATAAGGAGATGCTCGCCATTATGCACACATTAACGAGGTGGAGACCCTACTTGATCGGCCAGTGATTTCAAATTAAAACCAACCACAAAAACCTCAAGTACTTTTTGGAGCAGAAGATATCATCCCAAAAATGGGTAACCAAACTTCTAGGATTTGATTATGAAATTATTTACAAAAATGGGAAAGAAAACATTGTTGTAGATGCACTCTCACGACTACCTGAGCAAGCTGAATTTTCAGCCATCTCCCTTCCTACCACTGGCTTCCTCGAGGACATTAGGGAAGAATGGAAGAAGGATCCAGAGATTAGCAACATCATAAAAATATTGGAGGAGGATCCAAGTACAATAGCCCACTACACTTAGGATTCAAGAGATCTACGCTACAAAGGTCACATTGTGCTTATACCCAACTCCCCTTGCATCAAAATCATCCTGCATGAAATGAACTCCACACCTTCAATAGGGCACTCCAGATTCCTGAGAACCAACAAAAGTGTGAAGCAAAATTTTTATTGGAAAGGGATGAAAAAAATTATTTTTGAATATGTGGCACAATGTGATGTATGTCAACAGCACAAGGGTGAAACAGTGGCAAGTCCAGGGAAGCTACAATCACTACCCATACCAGACTCGATGTGGACTGACATCTCCATGTACTTCATCGAAGAGCTGTTACCTTCTAAAGATAAAAGCACAATTCTTGTGGTGGTTGATCGACTTACGAAATATGCTCATTTTTGTGCTGTACGAAATCCCTACACTACTGCTAGTATTGCATAGATTTTCATATAAAATATTATTAAACTGTATGGGATGTCAAGGTCCATTGTAAGTGATCATGATAGGATCTTCACTAGTAAATTTTGGACTAAGTTATTTCAATTACAGGGTACCAAACTCAAGATGAGCACAACATATCATCCATAAACTGTCGGCCAAACAAAGGTGGTGAATAGGTGTTTAGAGACGTACCTTCGGTGTTTCACTAGTGACCGACTAAATAAGTGGGCGAAATGGCTTCCGTGGGTCGAATGGTGGTATAATACTACATATCATTCATCTACAAAATGTGCCCCTTATGAGGCAATGTATAGTCGACCGGCCCCTGTGATTCCAAAGTATGTAATTGGCTCGGCCAAGGTAAATCAGGTTGACCAAGAATTGATTGATAGGGAAAAACTTCTACAATTGCTAAAGGATAATCTCTCTACCGCTCAAGCTAGAATGAAGCAGCAAGCCGACACATGACGAAGCAAAAGAGAATTTTCAATAGGAGATTGGGTTTATCTTCGCCTACAGCCATACAAGCAACTCTCCATCAACACACGAGCCTCTATGAAGCTATCCCCACATTTTTATGGGCCCTATCAAATCACATAGTGTATTGGAGCCGTGGCATATAGACTTAAATTGCCTGAGGATGCCAAAATTCACCCTATCTTCTACGTGTCATGCTTGAAGCCTAAATTGGGAGAACATGAGTTACCTTAGATCCAATTGCCCCACACCACTGATGATGGAGATATTCAAGCCTAACCACAAGCCATCCTCGACCGCAGAATCGTGATGCGTCGCCGACGTCCCTCTACTGAAGTACTAGTGCATTGGAATAATCTACCACTTGAAGATGCAACATGGGAATCATTGAAGGAGCTGAAGACCCGATTCCCTGAGTTTATGAAACCTCAGCCTTAAGGACAAGGCTGATTTGGAGAGGACAGGCTTGATAGGACCTTAGTAGGGTTGGGTCCTACTCAACTAAAAAGTAACTAATAAAATCTTGTGAGATTATAATAAATCCCACCAAGCCGCCTCTATCCTATAAAGAAGAGTGGCTAGGGTTTATATTTGAGCCTTTGGGCCTGTTAGCCGCCGCCCCCTCTTATTGGGCTGGTTGGTTAGGGTTCAGGACAAAAGGAGTAACTTACATAGGAAGCAACCCCTAGGGCTAGGTTTTGGAGCTCTATACAAGCATGTAGCCTCCATCTCTTTGAGAATAAGATCTATCTACTATTGCAGCCATTTGGCAAACTTCTAGGAGGGTGGAACCCCTATAGCGTTCCAAAGAGTGATCTCCCTCAAAGATCAATCTACATAGAATTCCTTTGGGGTTCTATCAACGACCTAGTGTTCGCTGGTGGTTTACCCGGAAGAATTGGAATCCGATGTTCATGTTGCTGAGTAGGAGGAAGACCACGTGATTCGGCAAAAATGTCGACAAATTTAGCAAGAAATTGGGTGAGATTTTGATCTTTAATTTCTATTTTCTTCCCCTTTGGTTTCTACTGGAGATGCATCAAAAAGCCACCATTTACCTTGTGTAAAACTTTCTTCTTTCGTTGGGTCAAGACGATGGTTACGTTGCTTCCTCACTTCCCGCGTAGGATGATTTATTTGCCTTTACAATAGAATTTCATAATTTATTTAAAAAAGTTTCAAGAGACGTCACCTAGCATCGTCAGCCATTCTATGCCAATCATGGCCTCATAATCATCAATTGGTAGGAGGAAGAAGTCAGTGACAATTTCTTGGTCTTGTAGTAATAGTTTCACCCGCGGGCATCTTTGGTTGCACTTTAGGATTCTATCGTCGGTGACCTTTACGTTGAACTTGCTGCAACCTTCGATATGAAGTGCCATCTGAGTAGCAACATTACTATTTAGGAATTTATTAGTGCTGCCCGTGTCGATGAGAATAATGATCGGTTATTGTTTGAGAAGGCTTCCAACTTTCATCGTTTGTGGGTTTGAGTAGCCAGCTAGCGCGTGTACCATAAAGTCGATCGGTTGTGGCTCTTCTTATGCATCTTCTTCTTCATGTTTAAGGCACTCTTCTGGATATTCAATGACCTCTTCTTATATTGGTTCAATCATAAGAAGTCTTCCTTTTTTACAGCGATGCTCATGGCTCCACGGCTCGTCGTAATGCCAACATAACTCCTTCACAGATTGCTCCCAAAGCTCTTCTCTTGTCAACTTTTTTGGTATAGGGGCTTAGCTGACAGTAGGGGGGCTGAGGCTTTGGTATTGTTGGTTAGAGAGTGACCCTAGTCCTCTAGGCTTCATGGTTCAATCGCTCCTCTTGAAGTCGTATGAAAGAGATGGCTGTCATAAGCGTGTATAGTTGTCATGCTTTAACTTCTTCCCGGATCTCTAACTTCAAGCCCTCAATAAAGGTCCCTAATAGCTATTTTTTAGACCAATCATGAGTTTGATTAGATAACCTTTCAAACCTAGTTTGGTACTCCTGAATGGCGGAGGTTTTTTTGATCTTTGCTAGTTGTCTGTCAATGTTCTTGTAATCGGTTGGTCCAAAGTGGATCAGTAGTTCTTCTTTGAATTGTTTCCATAAGATGACTCTATGAGTATGTTCAAACTACTCAAACCACTGTATGACATCCCCTTCAAGATGTATAGCTGTAATTTCCACTATAAATGCGTCCACGGTTTTGTGATATCGAAAATATCGCTCTGTGCACGAGATCCAACCAATTGGGTCTCCTTCTTCCCATCTAGGGAAGTCCACCCTCATGCGTGGATAGTAGAGATTATTCACAAAGCCTCCCCTCTCTTTGAAGTCATCTCTTCGGTTAGAACTCTCTCCTTGATGTGATTTCTTTAGGCTTAGTGGTCAGCCTAAATTGAGTTCAGTAAAGAGAGTCTGAATCTTATCCTCCATTCGCGTCTCGAAAGCTTCGAATTTAGCATTGATTGCCTCCTCAGATGCCATAGTATATGCCTCCAAATTTGTAATATTAAGATCTCTCTTTTGTTATCGGGTTAAAGGCATGTATCGGTTGAGAGAAGTGGTGGTCGAAAGGGTTGGTGAATTGGTGTATGTAGGCTATTTTGTAAGAGTAGAATTGTCGTCGAAGAAATAGTAGTTTCACAATGAAATTTCCAGCAAAAATTGAGAGATTTGAGGAAAAAATTTGACAGCAAAATCTCAGTTTAGATAACAGCAATGATGACAATTTGATCAAGAAGATTTCGACAATATAACAATGAGGAAATAGGTGCAAGTTGCGATAGCAGAATTCTCGTCGAAAAATTATAGTGGTTTGCGACGAAAATTTATAGCAACACAAGAATGTTTTAGAGATGAATTCCTCAATAGATCAATCTCAAATGGAAGCCAAGATGATCTATGAAGCGTATAAGAAATTTTGTTCAAAAAGGATAGCAAATAGATCGGTTAAAGGCAACAATATGCGGCTGAAATTTTCTGTAGCAATCCTTCGTTCGCAAAGATGATAACTTTTACGACAAAATGAATTTGCAGCATAGGATAGATAAAAAGACTTCTTCTTGGTATTTTGAATGGAAAATTACAGCAGTAAAAGGTATTGGTGATAGAAGAATACCAGATCTATGATGCAATAGGAGGTGATGGTAATAGATTGATTTGATCTACGACAGAAGATGATGGTGGAGATGGCGACGTCAAGAGCAATTATGGGAATTGCTTGGCTGATGGTGGGCGGCAGGGGTGGCAGCAAAAGCAACAAGATCGCTGCTCTTATACCAGATGATAGAACCCTAGAGGAATTCTATGTAGATTGATCTTTGAGGGAGATCACTCCTTCGAACGCTATATGGGTCCCACCCTCATAGAAGTTGGCTAAATAGCTACAATAGTAGATAGATCTTATTCTCAAAGAGATTGAGGCTATATGCATATATATGACTCCAAACCCTAGCCCTAGGGGCTTCTTCTTAAGTGAGTTACCCCTTTTGCCCTTAACCCTAGCCGACCATCCCAGTAAGGGGTGACGGTGGCTAGGAAGCCCAAAGGCCCAAATATAAATCATAGCCACTCTTCTTTATAGATAGAGACGGCTAGTTGGGGTTTATTACAATCTCACAGGGTTTTTATTAGCTGCTTCTTGGTTGAGTAAGACCCAACCCTGCTAGGGTCCTATCACCCTAGTATCTCAAAGACGCACTCCATAGCATACTCGATGATAGCATCTCTTTTGAGTATCGATCAAACCTTTTAGCTCATGTCTCTAATATCATATAAGATGGTACCTAGCATGTTTTTTTGCCTTGATTCCCACTCCCCCATGTTGTATTTAGGTTGAGAAGAATTAAAGGGTATTGAGTATATCTCTAATTATCAAGGTGATTATATTGTGTGGAGTCCCTCATCCTCTAAAAAATTTATTCCCCAATCAACCTACAACTTGATCCATCATGAATCCTCACCTTTAGAGTGGGACGATTGGTATAGTTTAAGTTATATTGATATTTTTTCTTTATGCTTGGCTCACATTTCTTGATATGTTACCTACACTTGATCAACTCCTTCATTGGAGAGTTGTTAACTAGAATAGGTGTTTCATTTTTCAATTTCATGAGGAAAGCACAAAATATTTATTTTTTAAATATAACTTTTCGATAGAGATTGGATAGGCATTGCTATCAAAATGTCTAATATTTCACTCCCCCCTTGGTTGGCCACAAAAAAAAAAGTGGATGGTATCTCACCTTCAAATAGATTCTTTTATAGTTCTCTGTAGGAAACTCTCAGTGATAATAACTATTTATTATCTTTGGGCTAAAAGATATTATCGCTCTTTTCATACTATCAGTAAAATAACCAGCATCATCAGATCTTACATTATAGTTGATGTTCAATGGGAACTTAGTTCCACTATCAGTACCCTTGAGAATATTGCTCAAAATCGTAAGGTAACTCTTTTGTGGCAATTGTAAGTCGCATTTTAATTACCTACAATATATGGTGCAAATGAATCCCACTTCTACTAATATAAATGGGTCGCTATTAATATAAATGCTCAATATGCAACACATCTACTGACTTAGGGTGTATCTTTTAGGATTACAAAGGAAAGTGGCTATTTGTACTAGTTGTACAACTCAAGGATCCATCTTTTATCATGAATTACAAGGTATTCATTGTGAAATCTTAGAGGCGAAGCTTTGATCCTACAGCCTTATCCAAGTTTAGTCTGATTTAGTTATAGAGATTTTGAATAAAAGGACTAAAGCATCATGGAAATGTTGGACTCTTATGTTACATGTAATAAGCTTCTACAACTAGTTTCATGATATGATTTTTTCCTTCTCCTATTAGGAAGGCAACCACCCTACTGATTATCTTACATATTTCTATACTAGCTTGGGAGAGATTATTTTGGAACCCTCTAGCCTACCACCCAAGTTTTAAAGGATGATTAATTCCGATGCTAATTCTATACTCTACCAAAGATTATGATAGGATCGTTGGCCAAGAAGATGTATCAATACAGACTCTTTGGCATGATATTTAGCTACTTAATAATAGTTGTTGGGGTCCTGCATGATATTGTTTTGTAAGTTTTCTAAGTTTTATATGCCTTGATCTTTTTCTTTTATTCCCTATGCTTTGAAGTAGTAGAATGTGTCAGTGCTATAGTTTCCTAACTTTTTCTTCATCTCAATAATATTCTTACCTTTTGATAAAAAATAAATTAGGAAATAGAGTAGATGTAATAGCAAGACACACTCAAAGGCTTAGGCAATAGTGAGAGAAGGGCGCCTTGGCTTGGGGCGATGAGGGAACCTACCATTCCATCTTCTTCACCATCCCCGGACCTTATGCAATTGGAATTTCTTTTTCGTCTCCCTCTCCTGTCTTTCCATCTTCTTCCTCATTCCATCTTTGCATCTCTCCCTTCTTCTTCAACCAAAGGGGCATCTTTCCTTGCTATATCGTGCACCTCAAAGGAACCTTCATTTTTTTTAGTGTTGTGCCCTACTGCTGCTACAACATTCTGTTCATCTACACACGATGGAGTTCATCCCTCTTCACCTGGACCACCCTTAGTTGACAAAATGGGACTCGATCGCTGAGCTTCCATCTTCCATCATGGTAATAGGGAATGGAAACAGGCTTCCTAGTGACCTTCTTACGACTGACTAAAATATTATCCCATAGATCATAGGCTCTTCTTCCAAGTTCTTGTTGAATGATTCTTGTTTTAAAAAAAAAATTGAATTCATCTGCTGATTTCATGTGCTTTGAAGAGAACAAATTATTAGAATGGAGGAAACTTCAGCAGTTTAGTGTTTAAAAAAAATTACTATATTAAGTTATTAGCATTCGATATACCTAAAAGTACATTGAGGTTGGGTTCATTCAAATCCCAAGAATTAGAAATACTTTTAATCCTTGGATATTAAGCAAGGGTGTGAGCATTTTTGTTATGGTTTGTAAGTAGAAATCCCCACTTTATGACATTTACATTATTGGCAAGCAACAAACAATCATTTAAGAGATGTCAAACATGCCAAGGTACCTTCTCACATTCGTAAAAAATCTTGATAGCTTGTAAGGAGTCTGTTCTGTTCAATAAATTATTGCAATAGTTAGTTGGAATTATCATTTGAAGTCCAAATAGAATAACTTGGTATTCTACTTTAAGAACCGAATGAAGTCATAAATGATAGAAGATAAGATTTCCTCAAACTATATGAGGAAATCTCTCTACTCTGTTAAGGAAAATCCTCTGTTAAGGAAAATCCTCTCTCCTAACCTGTATAAATAGAAAAGAGACATATGAATATAATTAAGTTTCTTCTTCTTATCTTCTATTCTTTTCAACATGGTATCAGAGCAAGTGAGACGAGCAAGTGAGACGAGAGAGGCTCCATGGCCATCGAAGTTTGTCATTCACCACATCCCTTATATTTGCAAAGCAGAGAAGGGGGGTACTCTTTCCCATCGGACTCGCTTCCCTGTTAGACTCCCCTCTCCGTCAATCGGCTGCTCGCCCTTAGTAGTGGATCCCTCTCCAACCCCTGCCTGTCCCTTCCCTCTTCTTCTCCATGCGGCCTTCTTCTTCACCGATGCCACCTGCACCGACCCCAGGCTCGGGTTGTCCGCCGCCGTAGCTACCTCCTCTACTGCAATATCACTGTAGCTTCCTCCTCTGCTACAACATTGCTGTAGCTTTCTCCTTTGCTGCACCTCTGTTGTAGCTTCCTCTTCTGCTGCAGCTTTCTCCTATGCTTTCTCCTCTACTGCAGCATCTCTGCAGCTTCCTCATCTACTGCAGCTACCTCCTCTGTTGTAGCATCGCTGCAGCTTTCTCCTCTCCTATAGCATCATTGCAGCTTTCTCTTCTACTGTAGCTTCCTCCTCTACTGTAGCTTTTTCCTCTACTGCAACATTGTTGTAGCTTTCTCCTCTGTTGCAGCAGCCGCAGCCATTGTCGTCGCACCCGTAGTCATCGCCGTCACAACCGCAATAGCAGCAGCGATCTGCTCTTGCCCTACTCATGAAGCCTCTTACTCATAAACTGTTTGCTTTACATCGATCTAAGATTGGTGTCTTTGATAGGAGCACCATCTTGCGGGGGCATGATAGCAGATAAGATTTCCTCAAACTATATGAGGAAATCTCTCTACTCTGTTAAGGGAATCCTCTAATATGTTGAGAGAAATCCTCTCTCCTAACCTGTATAAATAGAATATAAATAGAAGAGAGACATGTGAATACAATTAAGCTTCTTCAATAAAGCTTCTTCAATAATTCTTCTTATCTTCTATTCTTTCCAACAATAAAGTCTTATATCCTACACAAAAGATGTTCCCATTTAGATCCTTTAAAATGAAACCTAGACATGCAAGCACATGAGAGGAGACAAGAAGCATTGCATTCTAGAGAAAAATGATGAACGATAGGTTTATGAGTAAACTCATCTAGATATATATGTGTAGAGTGAGTCCTTACATACCGAAGGTTTCTCATCATTTGTTAAAGCCAAAGCTTTATACAATAATGACTCTATAGAGGCAAAATGATTACGAAAGAAGCAATTGTTGCAATGTTTCCAAATGATCCCTAAAGAGTTAGCAATGATGGCAAGTAATTTGTTGTTGGTCTTTGTTAAGATCATGACCATCGGTAATCCAAAACCCAAAGAGCTAATTGTCAAAGGAAGAAAATAGATAGTTTAAGGAGATTACTATTTGTAACCCTATTTTTACTATTTATAATTGATTTTAAAAATTTTAATATTCCTAAACTATCTTTTTTTAAATAGACGAAAATATTCTCTTCTTTTTTCTTCCCTTCTCCTTCCTTCTCCTCCTCTTCTTCCTTCTCGAAGGATGGTGTTGATGATGAGTCAACATTAATAAGGGAAGAGCACGAGGCTATGAATGCATCGTTAGGAGCACAAGGTTGTGAGAAAGAAAAAAAAGATAAAATCAATAATATTAGGATGGTAAATAGTAAAATAATATTTTATTATTTTTTAAGGAATTATTAATAGTAAAAAAGGAGCTATGAATAGTAAGCTTCTAATTCAATTTATGTTGAATAACCTGCTAATATGAGAGTGAGAATGGGCAATGAAAAAAAAAAATGTTAGAGACAATCAATGTCACTATGACAAATAGCACATTGAGAGGGGAGAGAATTGAAAGTTTAGCAAATCAGGTTGTAGTAGGAAGTTTATCCCATAAGAGTTTCCACAAGAAGGTTTTGATTCTAAGAGCTACCCTAAGTTTTCACAATGCTATCCAACCAACCCATCAAGTCTTTTGTGAAATAAGATAAGTACTTTGAGTTGTAATAATAACGAGAGGATGAGGAGACCATATCTAGAGTTTATCATCAGGTTTGAGAGAAACATGGATATACCTAATCTATTTAACAATGGAAGGATGAAAAAGATTTAAAAGAATAGAAACATTCTAATGACTCATTCCATAAGCTCAGACACCTTTTCAAAACTTATCATATTATACATATTTATAAATATGAGTTATTTATCAAGGGAGTGTTAGTAATCCAAAATTCATTCCCAACATTAATGTGTCAAATTCAACCAGTTTTCTAAAATCACCATTGAGAGCCTTAAACAAAGAAATAATTTTTTTTTCATAACCAAGAGGACCGATGATATTTAAGATTCTAAGGATTAACTTAAGCATATTTGGATACGAAAACTTAAACGATAGACAATTAAAATTGGAGTTGTTGAGAATGAGTAAGACTCCTCTAGATTATAAAATGAAATGTGAGTTGACACAAAAGGTTATAAAGATTAGTAATTTTCCTATATCTTCTAACAATGTAAGCCACTCATTCACACTTTTTGGTAGATACAATACTTCACACTTTTTATCTTTTCATCCGTAGGACTACTTTTTTGCACTTAAATATTTAAATCAATATAATTTTCCTTCTCCTTTCCGAAAAAAAAAAAAAAAAGAAACTAATACCAGCAACCAAAGTCCAAGTTCCACATATAGCCCACCAAAGGATCAACGGCCGAGTACAAACAATTGAAACACCTATTCTGTTGGTCGTATAAGAAAGTTTCTAATTAAAACATCTTAAGTTGCAAACTTAGGATGGGGGGGTTGATAGGAAAAATAAACCAACCACAGAGACAAGCAAATTGCAGAGATAGGTCCAAGTTCATGCTACAGAATCTTAAGAATCTAAAGTAAAAGACATCTAGCTCATTTTTACCTTCATTGCTTTAGATGAGGGGATCAGACCTTTCAATCGAGAAAACAAAAACTTCCTCTCATTAAAATAAACATTGCTCCCCTGTCTCCCCTCCTAAAGAATGAAGACCATTAAGACGTTAGAACAAAACCAGCAGAAAAAGTAAGTCTTTTTACAGAGCTCCAGATTAAAAAAGTGCTAACAAACAATTAAGGAAGAATTTAATGGAGCTTCACGCAACTTGATTTGTACTTGGATCAGGTCGGGCATGCACCTCAACAACCATGTTCAGCAACAGCGAATAGTTTTGCCTCATTTTAGCTAAAAAAAAAAAAAAAGGGTACGTTGAAATTCCCGATCTTCAGCATAAGCATTCAGATGGAACTGCCCGAATAATCTAAATATAAAGGAGCAATTTTTTATGGGAATATAAAAAGGAATAACCTTTGTAGATGAACAAATACTAGAAGACCATAATACGCAGCGGAATTAAATGGAAGCACAATCAAACAAAACACCAAGATATACGTGGAAAACCCATTCAATGTGAAGGGTAAAAACCACGGGGCAAACTAGAGATAATCCACTATGAGAATAATGAATATACAAATCTCTCAATCTCTTGCCCAAAACCCTAGCAACAACCACAAGAGAATAACTGGGATACAAGGATCACGTCACTGCCCACAATATCTAAAACCTCCCCAAGTAATCACAACAAGAGTCTACTGTAGATTGATCTAACCTGAGATGAGAACACATGATTGAGAACAATCTCTCTGCGTTGTCCTTGTCTTCTTCTTCTCCCACGTTGCTGCCCTATTTATGCCTTCAAAACGCAACCACCCACACCCTCCTAATGTTAATTAGGGTTAGGTTAAGAGGGGTGAGATGTGGGCTGTGGGCTGATAAAGCCCACATGGGCTGTGGGCTGATAAAGCCCACATGGACTGAATATGGGCTATCAGCCTAACAATTTCAACTAAAAGAGTCGAGTAGTTACCAGTAGGGATTATTCAACACGATCGATAACAAATCAGTAGGCAGACAAAAATATAGCCGCATCACAACAATGCTGAGTAAAGACCAAAGCAAAGTTTCTTATTCCTCAGAAACCTCTCAACAATCAATTACAGATTTGTTACATCCAACAATGCGAGGCATGCTACAGGATTCTGAGTAGTTTATCCTAGGTGATAAACTAAGAGGCATGCTGCATCCAACAATGGATTACCCTTCTCTCAAGTGTCAGATCCTAGAGTTGACTAATCCAATCTCAGATCACAGAGCCTTTAAATGAATCAAGCAATCCTGTATACAAACAATAACCTCACTGTTTTACAAATCAAAACCACAGTAGTGACATGTGTTCCCATGACATTATGATGACTGCCAAACACAATTATATCAAAATCATGGAACTCGAACACCCACATGGAGTACAGGAATCACCATATCGCTGTAGCACAATGAATCAACTTTGCATCTCTGGTACCACAACTCATGAAGCCGACTGGGATCTGAAAACCCATGCATTGAAGAATAAACTCATGTGCGGTAAACTGCAGTGGTACCTGGTTCAAGACCTCAGTCCAGAAAATTTGACATTGATCAACATCCTGACAGAGATTGCATTCAGGTCAAAGCAGATAGACTCGCCCAAGATTCAGTGCAATGTCTCAAGTATGACTGCTGACTGGAAGAGGCAGCAACATAGCTGGGGGATGCATTACTTGAATCAGCAATATAAGGCGATGCAAGTCTTGAATTAATAAGTGATGATATGAGATGTCCCACAGAGTGAGGAGATACAAGATAAGAGTGAGACCTATGAGATAATGAATTTCCAAGGCCTGAAAAGTTTCTACTCATACTAATAGATGGTGAACGACCATAAGACTTATGCAGGTTAGAGATATGGGAAGCACTAGAGAATAAACTTTGACTGGGGAGGCATTTGAGCTATTTGAATAGCCGGGGAATGAGGGGTTCTAGAGAATAGATGTGGTCGGGAATTTGATCGTGACAAGGGAGGCATGGCAGCTTTTTGAATGGCTGGGGATGCTGCCATGGATGAATGAAATGATGATAATCCTACACTGGAAGATGGAGTTGACGAACCAGAAGAAAGTAAAGGAGTGCACTCAGAAGCTGGAATGTTAGCTATGCCTGCCCTAGCAATGTTCTCCATTTAGTGAGCCAGGAATCAGCACAGAATGCATGGAACCCTGTTCAATTATTTGACAAAGAATATTAGCATGGAAGAGTAAATTGCATTTGCATGTTATATTGCTACAGATGAAATAATGGTCGAACATATTAACCATTGCAGGTCACATGACTGAGGGGCCACTGACATATGAAAGCTAAAAAAAAGTAAAAATGAACATTGAGCACATCTAATAAGAGAAGACAGGTAGCAACGATCAATTTATCCAGTTGTTAATCAGTGGCATGTCCCTGATATAGATGATATAAACCTCCTACATATCTGCAATATACTAACACAAATATGTCAATGTTATCAGAGTTTTAATATGTTTTAGAGTACCTTATATGTGTCAACAAATATACAAGTGTTCCAAGCATTTTGTGCATTTTGTACAAATGTATAAGTGTTACAAGTAAGCGATAAGTAAGAAAAGATAAATTAATTTATAATGGTTTGATCTTTTTAGCCTACGTCCACTCCTTATTCCTCTTCTCTCGAGGTTATTGGTTTTCACTATCAATTTTATTTTCAATGGGTGAAGATTAACTACCCTTATTATAACTTTCTTATTCAGGATTAGGAGATAACCTTCATACTCTTTTTTTACATAAGATCTCTCACCTCCTATGACTTAGAATTATAACTAAACTCAAGAGAAGGAAGAGACTCCAACTATACTAAAAATGATCGTTTAAAATACTTTTTTACTCAAGAATAGGTACTCCATCAACCAAGCCTGAGTGAGTATTTTTAGGCTCCAAAAGGCTTCAAAAATTGAGTTAAAATTTTAAAAAACAAAAATTTCGGGATACAAGTAGCATTATTATCAACACTAGGTAATACTATCATCATAACCAAGCAGCAAATATCGACTCTGATGGTATTATTATTGGCCTAGACGATCCTAACGCTAACATAGGGGTGCCATCGTTGAAAATGCTAACAAAGTACAAACAATGCATATCGATTGACTCTGGTAGTGCTATCACTTGGGCCTGGTGGTACCACCACCCAAGCCTAATTTAGGTCATTAGTTTAGCCTTCTAATAAGCCCACTTCTACTTTAGTTCAAGCCCAATAGCTTTCTTGACAAGTTGGCATAGTTTCGACCCAATACTAACTCAAATTGATCTATAATAACCTCAATTAAGGCTTTGATAAAATCAATCATACATATAACACATTTACAAAGCTTTCGGCACATTATATGTTATTCCGGTATGTCATTTGTTCTTTTGGTACTTCTTCCAAACCTTTGACACATCATCATTTCCTTTTACATATCGCTCATTCCACCGGCATGTCGACTTTCCCACGATAACCAATCTTTCAGCTCGATATCTAATCCTTCCAACACGATGTTTGAACCTTTAGCACAAAGTCTGATTTTTTGGCATGTCGAGCAAGTTAGGATCAATACGACACTAAGAGAGGGGGTGGGGGTAAATTAGTGCTTACATAAAATTAAGTCGATTTAAAAAACTTTATACGATGAAAACATATCAGAAAAATGCTTGACTTAAAAGCATGTTCAAAAGCACAGTGAAAGCAATAAGCAAGTAAATTAATCTGTAATATAAATGAAAAGCATGAAAAAAATACAAATCGAGTTTTATAATAATTCGGTCGTTGTGACCTATGTCCACTCCCAATTTCTCCTCTATTGAGATCACCAATGTCCACTAATGGTCTTTCTTTAATATGTGAAGACCAACCACTTTCTTATAACGTTTTTTTCTTTTCACGGGTTTATGAGACAATCCTCACAAGCCTTACACCTCTTCTTGGATGATTACAAAGCTAAAGAAAGAAGAGGACTTTTAGCACTTTTACACCCCAACACTTAAAGGTTTTCTCACACTTTGTTTTGCTTTGTTACCTTTTCATGCAGAAAGGAGTGGGGTACT
Source organism: Musa itinerans (assembly GCA_001649415.1). Lineage (NCBI taxonomy): Eukaryota > Viridiplantae > Streptophyta > Magnoliopsida > Zingiberales > Musaceae > Musa > Musa itinerans. Next base: position 33,395 of record LVTN01001392.1, read on the forward strand.
TATAGGCCCCAAAGGTTTCAGAATTGGAGCCAAAAAGTCTCTTCTTGGATTTTCGAGGTATTGACTGTACCACCGCCATTATTGGGCAGTACCACCGCCTGATAATGTCACACTAGGCGATAGACCACCCAATCTAATGGTACTACCATCTGACAGAGCCTCGGAGACAAGACTCTAGCGGTACCACCGCCTGATAGGGCGGTACTACCGCTTAACAACATTAACTATCAATGGTAGACAATTAAGGCATTAACTAAGTAATCTTTATCTAGTATGTCAATCATTCTTTCGGCGAAGTCTCGATAAACTTTCGGTGAACTTTCGACATGTTTTTAGAACTCCCAACGAACTCTTGGCGAACTCCCAACGAACTCTTAGCGAACTCCCAATGAACTCTTAGCGAACTCCCGACAAACTCTCGGCAAGCTTCCGGCACATCGTTCGAATCTTTGACATATCGTCCGATCTTTAACTCTGGCCCAATATCTGCTTTATGCCTTATCCATTATCGTAATTAATCCTACAACACTTATCTCAATACATGGATTAGATCATTAATTTATCAATTGATTTTATCATCAAAATCCAAGATTTAATAATCTCTCACTTTTTTATGATGACAACTAATTAATGACGGAGTTAACCTTAACTTCCCTATCTATATGCCACATTGAGATAAAGTGAACTTGAATTCATAATAAATCACAACCTTTGAATTCAAGTTAAACACTTTCGTTCATAGTGATCAAATGTAATATATCATATCAAAATTTCAATATGTTTGCATCATTAAAGCATGCACAGTTTCAAAACCTTACATTTCAGCCTCACTTTATGTATGATACCAAAAATAAATTAACATCACTTTGGGTATATCATAAATGATGCGAAGATATTAAAACTTTAAGCATTTATCACTTCATGCATTAAATCAATATTTTGAATATGATACCCGACATTCATCATTTTTATGATGCTAAAACTTCATGCATTAAATGAGCATTTTGATTATGATACCAAGCATTCATTATTTCTCATGTTTAAATCAATCATTTTGATACCAATCATCATTTCTCCCCTTTTGTCATCAACAAAAAGGAGAATCATTCAACAATGCAAGTGTTTAAAAATTATTCAAGTAAGTTTTACACCAATTTATCCAAGCTAGCAAAAATGAGAAGTTAAGCAAAAACTTTGCATGATAGCTATTTTTGCTTTTTGAAATGGGCAAGCTAGCATTTTTGCAAAAGCTTTTTGGTTCTTCTTGAGATATGCAAGTTTCTTTCTTCCTTTGTTATAAGAAGGAGAGGAATAAGAGTAAGGGAGGGATTCATTCTAAAAAAAATCAAGAACCAAATTCATGAAAGGATTTGAACCAAGTCAAATCCATAATAAATGAGATTCATTGAATCAAGTTTCTATTTTAGCAAAGAGAAAGAATTCATTAAAAAGATCAAGATATCCAAAAAATCAAATTCCTATCCTTGCAAATGATCATCACATACTAAAAATCCATAAAAATTCTTCTTTCATGACAAGAGTGAGGAAAAATTCATGGAAAATGATCATCACATGAAGGATCAAAAAACCATGAATAAAACTTCATAAATAAAATCCCTTTTCTTGTAAATAGAAAGAGATAGAATTCATAGGAATTAATAAAAGATCAAGTCATTAATCCAAAAGTCAAGGATCTTCTTTTGCAAATAGAAAGACGATCTCAATTTAAAAGAAAATTCAAGTTATGAAAAACCAAGAAATCCGAAAAAGAAATTCATGCATTCAAAAGGTTTATCATGCCTAATTCTTAGAGTGTTGCATGCATTATACCACCATCAAGAAGCGCATCGTAATATTGAAAAGCACATAACATCAAAAGATACATCATAGAATGTAAGAAGTATAGTATATCAAAGAATACAACTCATCATAGTATATTTTATTTCCCTACTCCCTTTTATCAGCAAAAGAAAATACAAAACCTATTTAGGTGATGGTAAATCAAAATGCCTAAACAAAGTATTAAGTTATCAATGAATTTACTATATCTCGATTAAGATATGATATTGACATATTTCAATTCGATCCAGTCGAGTCACTATTGAATCGGTAGATGAGGAGGGTGCTTGCTCAGCTAGAGGTGCTGCCTCGAAGGGATTAGTAGGAGGAGAATGACTTTCCTATATATAGGTGTTTTTTATTCTGGTTCAAATAGGGGAGGTTCAGTCCTCCTGGGTAATCTAGTCTAAATTTTGTTTCTTACTATGCATCTTAATCTCCTTAATAGATTTATATTGATGACATTGAATCGATCTAGTTTTAAGGTTTCTTCATCAGGTGGAATAACTATGTCATGAGCATGCATTAGTCTAGTAATTAAACCACTATATAGAAGCATTATGTCTTTTGTGGACAGATCAATTATATTTTGTTGTATTAGATATCTAAAGCAATTTTCATGTCCTACCATAATCCAATACATAGTTCTTAATTCCATTTGACTGACTTCATTATGATGATGTTGTTTTGGAAGTAGAATACTTATTACGATGTGATGAAGCAATTTTATGTTAAAAGGTAGTAAATATTTATAACTTTTTGGAACGATAGACAAATTTGGGTTACCAAAGATAGTGCCTAATGCCTCAGAATATGTAGCCTCAACTAATTCAATGTCTCATTGTCCTCTAAAGTAGCAACATCTTTTTTTTTTCAAGAATTTCTATAATGTTACACATTACACTATTCGTAATGTGTATGTGATACCCTAGGAGATAAGTGGACACTCTATCATTTTCATCCATATGCAAGTTGTTATAAAACAACCGAACAAGTCTTCGATAAATGAGTTCACTCATTTGAAGAATCGGAAGGACATTCAAGTTAGCAAACTGTTCAAATTATTCAATTTATCTAAATCTATATATTTTTGCTTATATATACTTCTAGACTCAAAGGTTGAGAATTTAATGACATGTTTAGGGGAATCAAAAAGTATGGAATCATAGGTTTCATCTTGTTGGGTCCGGCCCATATGCGGGCTTAGATAATTTGGGTCATAAGCCCAAATCAATAATTAAGAGGGAAAGGGCAAAAGGTGAGGATAGCAAATTAGCGTGTACAGTGAAGTGTGTACAGCAGCGTGCGGTGCAGCATTGGCGGCGTGCAGAGAAAAGAAGAGAGAGAGAAGGAGAGAGAAAGATTAGGTTTCTGAGATTTCTGCTTGACGATCGGTGGCCAAACGTTGTCGGTTTTGACTATGTGATTGATTTTTTGCTCTACTATTTATATTGTTCTGGTTGATATTAGCATTTTGATATCAAGTTAGTATTTTGATGAGAAACCTATTTTGATACATAAAGAGGGAAAAAATTATTCTGCTTTAACAGGTTTTTCCCAACACATCTAATCTCCTCTTTCTTTTATCCCTGGAGGATCTTCTAGATGCTATGAAACTACACATATTATCAATAAAAGAACTACATATAAGAATTAAGATCTATCAATGAATTGAGAGAAAGGTTTTGAGGATTACCCTTGTAGTGATCCCTTGGAAAGTTGAGATTGATCTTTAGATTTGCAAAGGATGAGGGTTTTCTTGAGTTTCTAGAGGGATAGTAAGAGGAATGGGGGTGTGGAGAGATTTAGAGGCGTGTAGAGAGAGTTGGGGGCGGTTCTACTGCCGACCCTAAAAGAGATTTTATAGGGGAGGGTTGTTGGCGGTGCTACCGCCTACGGGTAGTGTGCTCTGGCGGTGCCATCACCAATCTAGTGGTGCTACCGCTAGTGCACTCCCATCAAGCTACAACTTTTGACCATTTACAACCTAGCAGCCATTTTTAGCATTCTAAAGATGCTAATCATTCAAGTCAAAATCCAAAGACATTCAAGTTAATGTTTACTAATCCTAAATTTAGCATTCAAGTCATCACTTTTTGCTTATTGAAAGTGCAAGCTTTGTAGCACTTTTGAGATGAGCAGGCCAATGCTTTTCTATCCATGTGCATTAATGATTCAATCATACAAATCATAAATACAACAAAATTTATAATATAATTCAAGTTACAGAAATCAAGAAATGATATATCATGGTTTATTCGTATAACTTCTTTCCTTAGTTAATGCAGGGCAGAATCGTGGGAGAAGAGTTTAATGAAGAGCTTTAAAAGAAATGAGATGAAAGAATCAATATTTATATTAAAAAATATCTTCAAGAAATAAGAAGATTATTTCATGTATGGTACATCTCAAGTTGTAAATAGTGACATATCATCTCAACAAATCCAAAGTCATCATCACCACCCCCCCTCCTCCCCCTTTTTTTTTTAAAAAAAAAACCCAATGGAAGCAATGTAGATAGTTTCCTATAAGATTAAGGATAGCTAAGTATGCTCTAGTATTTTATAAAAAAATCATACATCATTATTTAACATCGAAAGACACTACATAAGCTATCTATAATTGAAGGGTTTATCAAAAACCTAAGTATCAAATATTGAAAACTCAAGATCATGATTAGGATAAAACTTATTTAAATTTAAATCATCAAAATCATTTTCAAGAGATTCAAAATGACATAAATGGATTTATTAAAAACTTGATAAGATTTTAGGGATATAGATATTTTCAAGAATAATGCATTCCCTTTTTTATGTATTTCAATTTTTGTGATTTATTTTATATAAGCATGTCTTTGTCTTTTATGCCAAATAAAAATATGCATCATCATTTAAAATCAAAAACCAAGATTTTACAAAAATCATCAAGATCAAATGTGTAACACATAATTCCAAAACATAAGATTTCAAATCATCATTGCATCATTAAATCACCAAGCATGATTTCATTGAATATAAAGCATCTTTAATTAAAATTATTTTTTAATCGATAGTTCTAATTATAAAGATCTTCCTCTATTGTTTTGGCTAGAGAGCTTTATGAAGTATTTTGGATCTCCGATCATAAGCCTTGAGCATCTATTATCAAAATATTATTTTTGCTCTTAGCTTGTGATTGTAGACATATCTACAAGAAAGTGAGTTTTCTTTTAGGTACCCATTTTTCCTTGGGTTCCTCATAAATAGATCTACCTAACTTATCATATTGCATTAAGTTATTTAAGGTTCCTTTAGGGGCCCAAAGTAACTTATGTGGACTATACCTCTTAAATGGACATTTATGAGCATAATGTTCAAATTTGTAATAAAAGTTATATTTGTTTCGAGGTAAAACATACAAGGTTAGGTCTTTAACAAAGATGGTTGGCTTTTTATGAGTGTTACTCATAAAGCCGATTCCATCTCTTTTATGAACATGATCCCTTTTTGCAAGGATCAAATTTAAGGATTTGTTTCCTATTTCAAAATTTTCTAAGGTTTCATGTAGTAGCAAATTCTCCTTTTTAAGCATATGTAATTCTTCACATTTTATATGACGCAATATTTCATTATCATGCTCAATGTTCAATCTATCAAATTCACTAGCAAGAGAAGCATGCTTTTTTTTAATAATTTATACTTTTTACTAGCTAATTTACATTCATCAAACAAATCATTAAAAGTATTAAGTAACTCATCATAAGATAAATAAGATTCGTTTAGGTCACTTACCTTGTCATTGAGTGCCATTAGAGCATAATTCACGACTTCTTTGTTGGTTGGCTCCTTATCTTCAGAGGCACTTGAATCGTCCCAAGTAACTTTTAGTACTTTCTTTTTCTTCGGTTGCTTCTTCTTCACTTGGGGACATTTACTTTTGAAGTGTCTTGGCTTCTTGCATTCCTAACAAATTATTTGATCTTTTTAAAGTTTAATTTTATTTTTAATGTCATGTTTAGTTTTGTTCCTTTTTATGAAATTTTTAAATTTTTTTGTTAGAAGTGCCAAGTCATCATCATCATGATCATCGTCACTTGAGTTTTCTCTCGAGTGGTCTTCTTGAGTTCTAAGTATCAAATCATTCATGTTCTTTGGAAGGTTGTTCTCAAATTCTTCATATATATTGCATATCATTTTTAGGTTATCAAGGACTCGATAAATTCTTCGAGTGAGAAGTTGTTCAAATCTTTAGCTTCTTAAATTGTAATTACTTTAGGATCCCAACTCTTTGGAAAGGATCTTAGTATCTTGTTAACAAATTCAAAACTAGAAAAACTTTTACTAAGTGCTTTTAGACCATTAATGACATTCGTAAACAGGGTGTACATGTCTCCAATGGTCTCACTTGGTTTCATGTGAAACAATTCATAACTATGAACCAAAAGATTAAAATTGGACTCCTTTACCCTACTCGTGCCTTCGTGTGTGATTTTAAATGTATGCCAAATGTTATAAGCTATTTCGCAAATAAAAACTCAATTGAATTCATTTTTATCTAATGCACAAAACAAAGCATTTATAGCTTTAGCATTCAAAGAGAAAGTCTTCTTCTTCAAATCATTCCAATCATTTATTAGAAGAGAAGACTTTTGAAATCCATTTTCAACGATGTTCCATAACTCGAAATCTATAGAAATCAAGAAATCCTCATTCTAGTTTTTCAATAAGTGTAGGTTGTTCTATTGAACATGGGAGAACGTGTGATAGAATGACCCTCATGATTGCCAGCAAAAATCATCTCTCTTGGGTTTTAAACCAAATTGAGAGTAACCTCGCTCTGATATCAAGTGTTAGAATCAATAAGATACTAAGAGGGGGGAGGGGGGTGAATTAGTGCTTACACAAAATTAAGTGTGTTTAAAAAACTTTGTATAGTGAAAACATATCAGAAAGATGCTTTACTTGAAAGCGTATTCGTAAGTACAGTGAAAGCAATAAGAAAGTAAATCAGTTTGCAATATAAATGAAAAGTATGAAAGAAATACAAATCAAGTTTTATAATGGTTCGATCGTTGTGACCTATGTCCACTCTCAATTCCTCATCCATTGAGGTCACCGACGTTCACCGATAGTCTTCCTTTAATATGCGAAGACTAACCACATTCTTACACTGCTTTCTCCTTTTCACAAGTTTAGGAGACAACCCTTACAAGTCTCACACCTCTTCTTGGATGATTACAAAGCTAAAGAAAGAGGAGGATGACTCTTAGCACTTTTATAACATTTTTATACCCCAACACTTAAAGATTTTCTTACACTTTGTTACCCTTTCATGCAGAAAGGAGTGGGGTATTTATAGGCCCCAAATGTTTCAGAATTGGTGTCGAAAAGTGTCTCTTCCTAGATTTCTGAGTTACTAGCAATACCACCACCATTATTGGGTGGTACCATAGCTTGACACTGTTGAATCTCGTATTTTGATAATGAAACCACTTGATATATGTGTTTATGATTTAATCTGCGTTTTGAGTGATGCAGGATACTTCGATCAGGATGAGACAATTAAAGCAGGAAAATCATGTTGGGCCGAAGGAACATGTCAGAAGATTGGACGTCGGGCCGGTGGATCGGTCGATGTATCGACAGAAGATTTCGGGCCGTGGATTCGGGCATCGGGCCAAGAAGAGCGGATATTGCGCCAAGGACATCGGAGTTGCGGAGCCAACTGGCCGATTGGGCAATAGGCCGCACGAGAGGACGATGCGCCGAAGAATCAGACGAAGCGTCGAGGGACCAATGACATGCCAGACAACTTGGTTAATTGCTTAGGATTAATTGTCTCGATTGAAGTTTTGTTTTAAGTGTGCAGGATTAACTACGATGAAAGTAAGACATGCAGCAGGAGTTGCGCCGAGAGTCAAGACTATGATCAGTTGGGAGTTCGAGAGTTCGACGGAAGTCCGGATAGTCGTCAGAGGTTCTACGGGAACAAATCCGAGAAGTCCAGAAGCTTGCCAAAGAAGCTCGTCGGAACTCGTCAAGTGGATCATCACTTGTCCAGGAGTTTGCCGGAAGTCCGCAGGAACATCGTCGAAGGTTCGTCGGATGTTCGCCGGAAGATCGCCGGAAGCTCGCCGGAAGAAGCGATTGACGCATCGGAGCAAGCTACAGTATATGCCTTAAGAAAGGTCGTAGTTAGCACAATGATTAAGTTAGAAATGGGAGGTGATCCCATTAACTTAATCTTGGGGCAATTGGGCCCCTGAAAGACACAAATTGGGCCGAATGGATCAGCCCATTCGAACCCAGAACTTTGGCCAGCGGTGGCACCGCCTGGGTGGGCAGTGGCACCGCCCGAGCTCAGTTTCCGAGCTCTGGCTGGGCGATGCAACCGCCCATGTCAGGAGGTTGAACCACCCAGGGCTCAGTCTTCGAGCTCTGCCAAGCGGTGCAACCACCGCAGTCAGGCGGTGCAACCGCCTGATCCCGGAATTCCGGGATTTGATCGTTTTGAGCTCCAAATTTGAACTGGGTTGGGGCCTATAAATACCCCACCCATTCAGCACTGAAAAGAAACAGACACACACCGAATTCTTGATCTTTTCTGTGATTCTAAGAGCTCAAATTTGTGTTAAGACCAAAAGTTCTCCTCTTTCTGTTCTTCAAGTCTTGAGTTGTAAAGAGAGGAGAGAAAGGTTCTGTAAGGGTTGTCTCCTGAGCCCGTCAAAAGGAATGAAACTGTAAAAGGGCAGTTGGCCTTCGCCCATTGAAGGAAGGCCTCTAGTTGACGTCGGCAACCTCGTCGGTGGAGGAAGCCAAAAGTGGAGTAGGTCAAGACTAACCGAACCACTCTAAATCTCTGGTTTGCTTTTACTTTGAGCACTTTATCATTACTACAAACCTCCTACATAGCTACTGCTCTCTACGCTTTTACGAACAAGCCTCTAAACTCTGATCTTTCTGAATCTGCATTCAAACGCAAATCGGTGTTTTCGTATGATCTTTAAATTGCAGTTTAAGTTTACGTTTTGATTCTATCTACAACTGCAAACTGTCTCCTGCGCTTTTACGAACGAGTTTCTAAGTTCAGATCTTTTCAAAACTGCGTTTAGACGCAAACTGCGTTTAGACGTAAAACTACGTTTTAGACGTAAACTGCGTTTAAACGTAAAACTACGTTTTAGACGTAAACTGCGTTTAAACGTAAAACTACGTTTTAGACGTAAACTGCGTTTAAACGTAAAACTACGTTTTAGACGTAAACTGCGTTTAAACGTAAAACTACGTTTTAGACGTAAACTGCGTTTAAACGTAAAACTACGTTTTAGACGTAAACTGCGTTTAAACGTAAAACTACGTTTTAGACGTAAACTGCGTTTAAACGTAAAACTACGTTTTAGACGTAAACTGCGTTTAAACGTAAAACTACGTTTTAGACGTAAACTGCGTTTAGACGTAAAACTACGTTTTAGACGCAAACTGCGTTTAGACGTAAAACTGCATTTAGACGTAAAACTGCGCTTTGACGCAAACTGTATTTGAACGTAAACTGCACTTAATCATAAGTGATCTTAAAATCGGCTTTTGCATCAAAATAGTCTTTATCGAACGAACGCAGCTTTCGTTTTTAATCGCTGAAAGATATCCGCTGCACTAATTCACCCCCCCCCTCTTAGTGCTCTCGATCCTAACAAAAAGAACGGAACTACTTGCTTTGAACGCAAGAAAAAGAACAAAAAGTGGGATGAATCGAGCTCCTCCAAAGACGAGGAGAAAATCAAGAAAGGCGAGGTGACACACTATGCCTTAACCGCTTACAATGATGAGGTAATCAAAATCCCCTTAATCTATTTTGAAATTACATAATGCTTTTTCATGATGCATTTTCCTTTTTTAGTTTAGAATAATCTTCATGAAAATTACATGTTTATGATAAACAAATTGATTTTGATTAAAAATGCCTTATGAAATCATGCTTGATGATATAATGATATTTTGGTACCATGATTTAATTCTATGCATGAGATTTTAAAAATCGTGTTTATTGGTTTTACAATTATGGATGATGAATCTTGCGATTTTCGATTTTCACGATAATGAAAGTGCTTCATTAATCTTTGTCATAACAAAACTTGCACTTTCGGTTTCAAACATGATACAGTTTTGACATAAGTGAAATAAAATCATATGAATTGAAAATTTACGTTTCTCTACCTTATCGACTTTTCACTAAGAGATCAATAAAATTATCTATACCATTTTGAATCTCTTGAAAGCAATGTTGAGATTTTGAATTGATGATTTGAATTTAAATAAGACTTATCTTGATTTTTCGAAATTTATAACTTAAGATTTCTTATCAAGATACTATAACATTTGATCTCCTACAATTCTTTTTGACATTTACAAAGTAAAGGAGACTTAGTAAAATAAATCATGTCTTTTGTAATTCAAGAGGTCTTATTTTTTATGACATGATGTCTTTGTTTTCATGAAATATTTATCTCATCACCCAATTATTTTCTTTTCAATATTCCTCAAGTGATGATATGAATGCATGAGATATTCATGAATTGATTTTGATGTATGCAAATGAGAAGTTTCAATCATGCATGGTAGGATGCAATGTGACAAATTAATACCATGATGATTTGAAATATTTATGAATGATGCATACGCTTTTGTATGATGTGTATCATGAATGCTTTAAATGATAAATGTTTGATATCATGATCAAAATGAAGTAATAAATACTTTAAAATGTTGATTAAAGTTCGATATCATGAATACTTCATTATCTTACATGAAAATAGTGATAAATAGTTTGAAAATAAATGTTTATATCATGTTAGATGATTTTACATATTATGCATGATAAGCTATAGTGATAAGTGAAACAATGATTGAAATAATATGAATGATGATTTGGAATCATACATATAATAATGAGTTTATATGTTTTGAAAATGTGCATGTTTTAATTTAAAAATATAATGATGCACAAATGAGATTGATACTAACCTTTGTCATGATTTAAAAAATTGATGTAAAGGGTTTTTCCCTTCTTTTTGACAATGACAAAGGGGGAGATAGCTAACTTGCACAATTCAAGAAGAAAGCAAAAATTACACTTCTCAAAAGAGAAGAAATTGCTATCTTGAATACCATTGATAATTACTAGCTTGAAATCTCAAGAAAATACAAAATGTGCTATCTTGCAAATCTCAAGACTCACAAATGCAAACATACAAAATTTATAATTTTGCACATCATTAAAATTTATGATACTTTGGTGATCATGCATGTTCTAAAATGTTATAAGATTCACTAGCTTGCATGATGTAGAACTTACTCTGGAATATCACCAAGTAGTGCTATCTTGCCTATCTCAAGAAGCAAAAAGTTAACTTGCACATCTAGCAAAACTTATATTTCAAGAAGTAAGAGTTGCTTTCTTGAACATCTCAAAATTGCTAGCTTGCATGTCTTATGATTGTATTTGAAAAACTATGGAAAAAATATGTCCGAATGATTAAACTTATTAAAATCAATTTTTGGACTTTCTTGATTGAATGATTAAATCACTTGATTGCCATTACATGCCTAAATAACATGTTGGAAATTATGTGTTTTGGATATAAAAATTTCCATAATATTAAGCATGTTTTGTCTTCATGATTGAATTTGAAAATCAATAGCATAGTCTTGTCCGAATGCATGAAAGTGTTAATATTATTTTCGGATTCTGACAACTATGGGAATCACTGATTTTTGACATATGGAATCATCTAGCAAATACATCTCTCATACACTTATAATATGAAAAATATATTTTGAGAAATGGATTTGATGAAACCATGTTAATATGAATGATAGCGTTTTTACTTGCGAAAAATTTGCCTCTTATACATATCCTGATACCTGTAAAAATGAAGCATGATACAATCTCTCATCAGTTTGACTTCAAACTCACAAATAGCCTTCCTCCTTCATGCATAAAGATAATAGCAAATAAAAAGGAAGAAGTATTAAAAGCTATCTCCATGTCATGTTTTCTTGAGATGTTTATATGTTTGGTATCTTATCACTCATTGTTGAAAAATGACATGAACCTACTTATGGCACCGCACTTATAAGCTGGTTATATCGTTCTCCTTTTCGTTGATGACAAAGGGGGAGAAATATATGAATTGATACTATAAATGCCATATATGAATTGATTGCCATATTTGCATTATGCCATGTTAAGATATCAAGAACTTGCATCGTAACTTTACATATTGATATCTTACCATATGATGAATTGCTACCATCATTCACACTTGAAATGAAAGATTTGAAAATGGATGTCATGCCTTGACATCATTTTCAGAGAGATACATCATGATAGAAATCATGATGGAAGTATTGATAAGGTTAAATAATTTTAACTTATCAATGTCTCTTGAATTCAAAGGCTTTGAATTCAAGAATGACTTATCTCAAGTATGGCATATAGATAGGGGGAGTTAAGGTTAACTCCGTTATCAATTGATTGTCATCATCAAAAAGGGGGAGATTGTTGAATCTCAGATTTTGATGATGAAGTCAATTGTCATTTATTATCTAATCCATATGTTGAGATAAGTGTGCAGGATTAACTACAATGAAAGTAAGACATGCAGCAGGAGTTACGCCGGAGTCAAGACTATGATCACGTTGGGAGTTCGAGAGTTCGACGGAAGTCCAGACGGTCGTCGGAGGTTCTGCGGGAACAAATCCGAGAAGTCCAGGAGCTTGCCAAAGAAGCTCGTCGGAACTCGCCAAGTGGATCGTCGCAAGTCCAGGAGTTTGCCGGAAGTCCGCAGGAGCATCGCCGAAGGTTCGTCGGATGTTCGCCGGAAGATCGCCAAAAGCTCGCCGGAAGAAGC
>LVTN01001392.1:51102-78563 GCA_001649415.1 Musa itinerans
TATATATGTATATATATGTATATATACATATAAATACATATATATATATGTATGTATATATATGTATATATACATATATATATATATGTATATATACATATATATACATACATATATATATATGTATTTATATGTATATATACATATATATACATATATATACATATATACATATATATGTATGTATATATACATATACATATGTATATATACATATACATATGTATATGTATATATATGTATGTATATATATAATGATAACTTTTTGGCCGGGACCACTCATATCCTCCTCATGCGTCCAATTTGTTCTTAGAGCCTGTCTTCAAAATGGTCCAGCTTTATAGAAAGACCGTCCTAGTCGCACCGGTTCCAGTGATGTAACTGATACATATAAAGATAAATATCAAAACATATCTTCTATTCACAAAAACCTTTTTTTTTTCACTAAAAAAGAAATCGTCAGAGACATGCCCTGCCCTGCCCTTCCCCTTCGGAAGTTTGAAATAGAAACGCGTCCGACGAAGACACCGGACCAATATAATTTTGAAGTACCCACTTTCTGACGAAAGCTTCCGCATAATTATGACCCGACGCCAGCTCCCGCCCAACGTACACCGTTCTTTTATGACCCACTTTCTGATGCGGGGACGCCGCCGCACGGAATTTGCGACGTGGGTTGGCCCACCCCGTCCCAACCTCCGTCACTTGTCTGCAGCAAATGGATAAAGTGCATTATTTTCGTGAAGGGAAAAAGACGGCCACATTAATCGAGGTTGAGGTCTCGTGAAACTACCTGACGGCGTTCATACTGATGCCCGTCCAAAGTAAAAGACACTTAATAATAATAATTTATCAAAACGATCCTTAGTAATAAATTTTTATCGTATTACGCCCCATATTTAATTTTAACCGAGATACTCTTTTTTTTTATTTTACTGAAAATAAACCTAAAAGGATTTTAATTAGATTTAACTCGATTTTTTAGAACTGAACCTATTTTTTATATGAATTGAATAAGATCAGTTCCACAAAATTTTAAATATCTAATTTGATTTAATTAAGTCTCAAATTAATTTTTAATTTTCTCAAATTATCTCTCACCTTCTCCATTTTCACTCTCAAATTTTTAATTTTCTCAAATTATCTCCGTCACTTTCTTCTCCTCTCACTCATTCACTAATTTTTAATTTTCTCAAATTATCTCCGTCACTTTCTTCTCCTCTCACTCATTCACTTTCTTCTCCCCTCAAATGATTTGAAAGGGATCTGACTTAACCCATCACTCGGTCACTTTCTTCTCCTCTCACTCATTCTCCTCTCAAAATGATTTGAAAGGGATCTGACTTAACCCAATCCAAACGGATCATATTCGAAACAACTTAACCTGAATTGAGACACCGGAATCGATCAAGATTGAAACCGCCTCATTTAAGAGTATTATAAAAAAATTTAATAAAAAGTGTTTCATGATAAAAATCAAATATAAGGTATCATCTTAGCAAAAGTTTATTATTAGGGTGTTTTCAGTAAATTATCGAACAAAATGCACGGGAAGAGAAAAATGAGGTCGCCCCTCGTCAATCTAGAGGGAGGGGGAAGGGGCAGTGAGTGCGGCGGAAAGGCGAGATGGTCACCGATCCTCTCCTCTCCCGCTGTTACGCCGACTACGTCGTGGGCGCCATCGACTACCGTGGTCGCCCCGCCTCCCGCTCCGCCTCCGGCCGCTGGACCTCGGCCCTCTTCATCATAGGTACTGCCATACCCTTCTCCTCCACCGCCTTATCGTCATCGATCTCCGCTGACCGTCTGATCCGGATCAATCTCACGCAGCGGTGGAGATTGCTGAGAGGTTCGCGTTCTACGGCGTATCCTCCAACCTGATATCCTACCTCACGGGTCCGCTCGGGGAGTCGACGGCGTCTGCGGCGGCGGCCATCAACGCGTGGAACGGCGTGGCGGCTATGCTGCCTCTCCTAGGGGCCTCCCTCGCCGACTCCTACTTAGGCCGCTACCGCACCATTGTCATCGCCTCCCTGCTTTACATGCTGGTCCGTTTCCACCGTTTCACTTTTCTTTTCTTTTTGTTCCCGGTTATGTGAAAGTGTCTTAACATTCCTTCTGTCTCCAAACGGAGGGAACCACAGAGCCTGGCCATGCTGACCCTCTCATCTCTTCTGCCCTCCCTCCACCTTGCCAAATGCGGAGACACCACCTTAGATCCAGCAGGCTGCCCACCTTCACCTTCATCGGTGGCCTTCTTTTACGCCTCCCTCTACCTCATGGCATTTGCCCAGGGAGGTCACAAACCCTGCGTCCAAGCCTTCGGCGCCGACCAGTTCGACGAGAACCACCCCGGCGAATGCGCGGCCAAGAGCTCCTTCTTCAACTGGTGGTACCTGGGGTTCAGCGGCGGCGTCCTCGTCGCCGTCGTCGTCTTGAGCTATGTCCAAGACTACATCAGCTGGGGGCTCGGCTTCGGAATCCCCTGCGTCGCCATGTTGCTCGCCTTGCTGGTGTTCCTGCTCGGAACCAACACCTACCGCTTCTACCCGTTGGAGGAGAACAGCCCGTTAGCTTGCATGCGGAGAACCGTCCACTTGGCAACGGAAGAAGATAGAGGAGGGCTCAATTCCATGTAAGAGAATTCTGGAACAGTCTCTTGTATATGTACCGCACTTGCTTCATGCTTGCATACTCCGCTGATATATAACATCCTTAAGCTATGATTCCTCGTCGTTGACCAAGGAAGATGATTAATTCGTCTGCAGGGATGTTGGTTGTGGAGAAGGCTCGGAGGGGTTGCTTCGACTGTTGCCGACATGGGCGACCTGCTTGACTTACGCTATGGTATTTGGCCAGTCGTCAACGCTCTTCACCAAGCAAGGCAGCACCTTGGACAGGAGGATAGGCTTCATAGACTTGAACCTTAAAGTGCCGCCGGCAGCCCTGCAAGTCTTCATCAGCGTCTCCATCGTGGGCTTCATCCCGGTCTACGATAGGATTCTCGTGCCGGTGGCGAGGAAGTTTACGAAGCTCCCTTCCAGCATCACCACGCTCCAGAGGATCGGTGCCGGATTGGTCCTCTCGCTCGCCTCCATGGTGGCAGCAGCTCTGGTTGAGATGAAACGGCTCCGAACGGCAAGGGAGTTCGGACTAGTGAACCAGCCCGAGGCCGTGATCCCCATGAGTTTTTGGTGGCTGGCGCCGCAGTACGTCCTCTCTGGGGTCGCAGATGTTTTCGCCATGGTTGGCTTGCAGGAATTCTGCTACGACCAAGTCCCTGATGCATTGAGGAGTCTGGGGCTGGCGCTCTACCTGAGCATCTTTGGCATCGGCAGCTTCATCAGCGGATTCCTGGTGTCCGTCATCGACAAAGCCAGCAGCAAGAAAACGGGGGAGAGCTGGTTCTCAGACAATCTAAACCGTGCCCATCTCGATTACTTCTATTGGTTACTTGCTGGTCTCAGTACGTTGGGGTTGCTTCTGTACCTTCACTTTGCACAAGCTTATGTGTACAAGAAAAAGGGACGCAATGCATTTATGTAATGTAGATTCAATGTAATCTAAGCAATTTATCAAAAAGAAAAAAATTCTAATAATGGGATTTTATCATATCACGTTCCGATATTTAGTTTTATTAAAGGTTATTTTTTTTATCAAAATATTTTTTAAAAAAATAAAAAAATAATTAATATTAGTCGACTGACTTTAGATTATCTAATTAATTTATTTGATATGAAAAAGACAAGCTCATTTAAAATTATTTTGTTATTAGATTCACAAATGACTCTCATCTTTTTTACCTTTATTTCGTCTTCTCCTCTAATTCTGTTATTTGTATTATCAAATTATCTCATTTTCGCCTTTCTCCTCTCCCATCATCCCCATCTCCTACTCATCTCCAATCATCCCCCCCCCCCACCCCACCCCACCCCCCCCCACTTCCCTTTCCGTGGCTTCTTCTTCCTCACCCTCCCTTTGGTTTCATTCTCCTCCCACTTTGACACATCCTATCCCTCTCCATTGATTTTCTTCTCTTTTCCCTCATCCACCTCCCTCACCCCCTTCCTCCTCTCTCACTTCACTTGTATTACCTACTCCTCTCACTTCGTTACCTCCCTCTTATTTCGTTGGCTTCTTCTTCACAGTTCTCCTTAGTTTCCTCATCCTCTCACCCATGATGCCTCCTCCCTCTCTCTCTCTCTCTCTCTCTCTCTCCATCATGGACCTCCCTCCCTCCTCCTATACCTCTACCTCCATGTTGGGCTAACAGTCTACAAGTTCAACCCATAGTGGGTTTTAATAGCCCACAGCCCACCCCCTTTTACCTAATCCTAGATCTAATAAGGGGAGTGTAATGACTACGAAAATAGGTAGAAAACTGTTACGACAGGGGTAGAAAACTGCAAAAGTAATATGATTCAAAAGGAGAAGAAAATAATAGAAAAATAAGAGAAGGAAAGGGAAGAAGATAAGGACAATATAGAGAGACTATTCTCAATCATCTAGGCGTATTCTTATCTCAAGTTAAATCAGATTTATAGTAGATTCTTGCTGTGATTACTTGGGAAGAATTTGGATATTATGTGTAGTGACGTAATCCTTGTATCTTAGTTATTCTCTTGAGATTGTTGCTTGGGTTTTGGGCAAAAGACTGAGATTTGTATGTTCATTATTCTTATAGTAGATTATCTCTAGTTTGTTTCATGGTTTTTACCTTTCATATTGGAGAGTTTTTCTACGTAAATCTTGGTGTTATATTCGATTGTGATTTCATTTAATTTCATTGCATGTTATGGCCTACTGGTATTTATTCATATACAAAAGTTTATTTTTCTTTATATCCCATCAACTAATATTAGAGCAGGGTTTTGATGATTTAATTTTTGTGTTTGAACATGGAGACCAGTAGTGTTTCTCGCATGATTAGCTTGAATGGAAACAATTGAATGATATGAAAACCAAGACGGGAAGATATCTTATATTGCAAAGACTTGTATGGACTTTTGCATGAGATAGTACAAAGCCCACAACTATGACAAATAATGAGTGAAATAGGTTAGATCGAAAAATAGTTGGGTTTATTCGATAGTGGCTCGATGACAATGTCTTTCACCATGTTTCTACTGAAAGATCTACATATTTTCTTTGAAAAAAGTTGAAAAATCTCTATGAAAGAAAATTAGTTGGTAACAAAGCTTTCTTGATAAAAAAACTTGTAAATCTAAAATATAAAGAGGGTGCTTCTATTGCTGAGCATTAAAATGAAATGCAGAGTATTACTAACCAGTTATCCTCTATGAAAATGTCTCTTGATGATGAGTTGTAGGCATTGTTACTTCTCAGCTTATTACCAGAAAGTTGGGAGACACTGGTGGTTTCTCTCAGTAATTCTGCACCAAATGGTATTGTTACAATGAGTCAAGTAACAAGCAGTTTGTTGAATAAGGAGTTAAGAAGAAAGAATTCAATAACATATTAGAATGATTCACAAGCACTTATCTAAGAGAACAGAGGTAGGTCAAAGTCCAAGGATAGAAGTAGTTTACGCATGGGTAGAAGCAAGTTAATATCAAGAAAAAATATTGTTTGCTACAATTGTGGTGAGAAAAGATATTACAAGAATCAATGTAAATAACATAAGAAGAGCAAGAAAAAGAGAAAAGAAGTGGAATATACAAAGTCATAAGATAATATCATAACTATAGTGTAGGGTGGTGATTTTTTGATTTTGTCTCATTCTGATAATATTTTTTCTTGTGTGTGTCAGGATCTTGAGTGGGTGATTGACATAGGTGCTTCTTATCATGCTATACCACGGAGGGAGTTTTTTGTTACCTATAAGTCTGAAAATTTTTGTATTATCAGGATGGGCAACTATAACACGGTAGACATCATTGGCATTAGTGATATCCATATAAAGATCAACCTTGGCTGCAAGTTGGTGTTTAAGGATATGAGACATGTGGTTGACTTGAGGCTAAATTTAATTTTAGTTGGAAGGCTAGATGATGAAGACTATGATAGTAAATTTCACAAAGGGCAATGAAAACTCAGTAAGGGTTCTGTTGTTATAGGTAGTGGAAAGAAATGTCACACCTTATATATGTTGTAGGCCAAAACTTGTGGTGAGCAATTAAATACTACAAAGAAATACTTCAACATGGAGTTGTGGCATAGGTGATTGGGACACATGAGCAAGAAGGGGCTGCAAGCTCTTTCCAAGAGAGAGGTATTGCTAGACCTCAAAGGTACATATTTGAACCATTATATTGATTGTTTGGCTAGTAAACAACATAGAGTTTCATTTGCTAGTCCTGCTTTATCTAGAAAAATATATGCCTTAGTCTGAGTTTATACAGATGTATATGGTCCTTTGAGGACAAAAACTCCTAGTGGATTTGTTAATGTTCCTGGTATCAGTAGTGCATTGTATTTTGTCACCTTTATAGACGATTTTTCCAGAAAAAGTTTGGGCCTATGCTATGAAGATCAAAGATCAGGTTATTAATGTCTTTAAAGAGTTTCATGTCAGAATTGAAAGGAAGATAAAAAAGTAATTGAAATGCATAAAATCATATAATGGTGGTGAGTACATAGGATTGTTTAATGATTATTGCATGTCATATAGCATCTAACATGAGATAACAATTCTTGGTACACCTCAGCATAATGCTATTGTAGAGAGGATGAACCACACCATCATGGAAAAGATCAGATGTATGCTTTCATGGAAAGTTTTGGGATGAGGTTTAGAGGACTACAATTGATGTGATCAACTTGTCACCATGTACAGCCCTAGATGGTAATGTTGTAGAGCATGTATGGTCAGGGAAAGATGTTTCATACAGACATTTGAGAGTGTTTAGTTATCGTGCATATGTACATATTTTAGACAATGAGAGGTCCAAGTTAGATGGTAAGACAAAAGAATATATTTTTCTTGGCTACTCATATGATCAGTTTGGTTACAGGCTTTATGATCCAGAAAAGCAGAATGTGTTTAGAAGCAAAGATGTCTTCTTTGGGGATCAAACCTTTGAGGATTTGAAGAAGAAAGCATTAGCCAAAACTTCTGTAGAAGGATTAGTAGATTGTGACCTAGTTACTCCTCTAGTATATTAGGGTGATGGGGGAGATGTATAGGAAGATGGTGTAGAGCTTGATGTTGATCTATTTGTAAGACATGTTGAGCAAGAAGAAGTTAGGGAGCAACTTCCTATAGAACCTCGGTTGAGAAGATCTTTTAGACAACGTCAACCATCCTGAAGATACTCTATAGATGAGTATGTGATGCTTACTGATGCAGGTGAACTAGAGAGTTACTAGGAAGCAATTGAAAGTAAGCAGAAAAAAAGTGATTAGTTGCTATGTAGGAAGAGATGGAGCTCTTCATAAGAACTACACTTATGATTTGGTGCTACTACCAAAGGGAATGAAGGCCTTGAAGAACAAGTGAGTTTTTAGGTTGAAGACTCAAGAATATTATTCTCAACCAAAGTACAAAGCTAGATTGATTGTGAAAGACTTTGGTCAAAAGAAATATATTTACCTTGAAGAGATTTTTCTCTTATTGTTAAAATGTCTTCTATTCGTGTTGCTCTTGGTATTGCTGCTAGCTAGGACTTAGAGGTTGAATAGTTAGATGTGAAGATAGCTTTCCTTCATGGTGATTTAGAGGAGAAAATTTATATGGAGTAACTAGAAGGCTTCAAAGTTAAAGGTAAAGATAACTTTGTCTACAAGTTGAGAAAGAGCTTGTATGGGCTGAAGCAAGCTCCAAGACAGTGGTATAGAAAGTTTGATTCATTTATGACAAAAAATAAATACAAAAGAACAGCTTCAGATCATTATGTGTACATCAAATGGTTTGGTAAGGATTTTATTATTCTCTTACTTTATGTTGATAACATTCTTATTCTTGGGAAATATTTGTCTACAATTGACAAGTTGAAGAAGGAACTGAGTGAGTCTTTTGCAATGGACATGGGGCTAGCAAAGCAAATACTAGGCATGTAGATTTCCTATGATAGAAAAAAAAATATTTGGTTATTATAGGAGAAATATATCGAGAATGTATTGAGAAGGTTTGGCATGAGCAATGTAAAGCCAGTTGGTTCTCCTCTTGTATACTTCAAGTTGTGCTCAGAACAGAGTCCGTTAAGTGATGAGGAGAAAGAGAAAATGCAAAAGGTTCCTTATGCTTTAGCAATTGGAAGTTTAATGTACGCGATGGTATGTACGAGGCCGGACATCACATATATGTTAGGATCGAGAGTCTGAGGTCAGCACTAAGAGGGGGGGGGGGGGGATTAGTGCCGCGGGAAAACATCGGTTCTAAAAACCTTCGTATGATAAAACTAGTTTCGACGAAAACCTTTTTGTAAAGATCATAACTTGAAACTCATTCGTAAATGAATTGAAGGCGGTAAGCAATTAAACAGATTTGCAGTTAAAGTAAATTGCTCACGATATAAATGTAAACCAGATTTTTATAGTGGTTTAGTCATCGTGACCTACATCCACTCCGCCGATTCCTCTTCCATCGAGGCCACCGGCATCCACTATGAGTCTTCCTTCAATAGACGAAGACCAACCACCTTTTACAACTCAATTCTCCTTTTGCTGGGTTTATAAGATAACCCTTACACCCCTACTCACTCTCTCAAATTATTCTAACACTTAGAACTTTGAGAGGAGTTCACACAAGATTGCAGCAGCGTTTCTATACTTTTTTACTCTCAATACTTGTGTGTTTTAACCAGGGATGAGAGGGGTATTTATAGGCTTTAAGTTGATTCAAACTTAGAGCCTAAAACTTTCTCATCCCGGGTTCTCTGGGCACGGGCTGTACCATCGCTTGCGTTGGGCGATACCACTGCCCAGTGTCAGTCTGACACTGACACTACCCTGGGCGGGACTACCGCCCAGGTCTGGTGGGACCACCGCCTGGGGCACAGTTCTAGGTGGTACCACCTCCCAAACTAGCGGTACCACTGCCTGGCACCCTGCCAGGGGCGGTACAACTACCCAGACTGGCGGTACCACCGCCTGACACAATCTCGAAGACTATACCACGACGGTGAGACTTCTTGGGGCATTGTTTGGGCTTCTCATTAGGCCTAACACAGTTCTTATATGGGCCTAGTTGGCTTCTAATTGGGTTGGTCCAAATCCAAACCCGATTACGTGCTAACTACGAAATCTAAGCTAAACAAGTTCGTAAGTCTATTCTTCCAGCGAGCTTCTAGCGAACTTTCGACGATCTCTCGGCAATGTTCCGGCGGACTCCCGGCAAGCTCCTGGACTTCATGATGATCTTCTTAGCAAGTTTCGATGAGCTTCTCTAGTAAGTTCCGAGACTTCTCGGCTGGTTCCGCTAGAACTTCCAACGAACTCTCGAACTCCCAATGAAATTGCGTCTTTGACTCCGGGACTTCATTTTGCTTCATGCCTTGCTATCGTAGTTAATCCTGCACATGTAAAAATATACTTCGATCTAGACAATTAATACTAAGCATTAATCAAGTTATCTGACATGTTATTGGTCCATCGACGCTTCGTCCGATTCTTCGACGCATCGTCCTCTCTTGCGGCCTATTGCCCAATCGGCCAATTGACTCTGCAACTCCGATATCCTTGGCGCAATATCCGCTTTTCTTGGTCCGATGCCCGAATCCACGACCCGAAGCCTTCTATCGATACGTCGACCATTCCTCCGGCCCAACATCCAATCTTCTAACATGTTTTCCTCTGGTACAATATGATTCTTCCTGCTTTAATTATCTTATCCTGATCGAAGCATCCTGCGTCACTCAAAACACAGATTAAAACATAAACACTTATCGATTGATTTCATCATCAAAATACGAGATTCAACAATCTTCCCCTTTTTGATGATGACAACTAATTGATGACGGAGTTAACTTTTGTTAGGATCGGAGCGGCACTAAGAGGGGGGGGGGTGAATTAGTGCAGCGGATTAAAACTCGTAAGTTTGAAAACGATTTCATAAATGTGTAGAGATTTCGATTCGACAAAGAATGACTTAGTAAAAGTAGCTCGAGTAAAGTAAGGAGATAAAAACCAAAAACAAGGCATTCATAGCCTTTGCATTTAGAGAAAACGTCTTCTTCTCCAAATCATTCCAACGGTGCATTGGAAGAGAAGACATTTGAAAATCGGATTCGACTATATGCCATAAATCAAGATTCAATGAAAGCAAGAAAACTCTCATTCGAGTTTTCCAATAAGTGTAGTCCGTCCCATTGAAAAACGAAGGACGAATGAGAGAGTGACCCTCTTGAAAGCCGAAAAGAGCCATTTCTCTTGGGTGTTAAACCAAATGAGAAATAACGAGGCTCTAATACTAATTGTTAGGATCGAGAGTCCGAGGTCGGCACTAAGAGAGGGGGGGTGAATTAGTGCAGCGGTAAAAACTACGTCATTTCTAAAAACCTTTGTACGATAAAACTGGTTTCGACGAAAACCTTTTCATAAAGATCTTAACTTGAAACTCATTTGTAAATGAATTGAAGGCAGTAAGCAATTAAATAGATTTACAGTTAAAGTAAATTGCTCAAGACATAAATGCAAACCAGATTTTTATAGTGGTTCAGTCGTCGTGACCTACATCCACTCCGCCGATTCCTCTTCCGTCGAGGCCACCGGCATCAACTATAGGTCTTCCTTCAATAGGCGAAGACCAACCACATTTTACAACTCAATTATCCTTTTGCTAGGTTTAGAAGATAACCCTTACACCCCCACTCACTCCTCTCTCAAACTATTCTAACACTTAGAACTTTGAGAGGAGCACACACAAGATTGCAACAGCATTTCTATACTTTTTTACTCTCAATACTTGTGTGTTTTAACCAGGGATGAGAAGGGTATTTATAGGCTTCAAGTTGATTCAAACTTGGAGCCTAAAACTTTCCTATCTCGGATTCCACGGGCGCGGGCGGTACCACCGCCTGCGTTGGGCAGTATCACCGCCTAGTGTCAATCTGACACTGACACTGCCTTGGGCGGTACCACCACCCAGGTCTGGCGGTACCACTACCTAGGGTGCAGTGTTGGGCGGTACCACCGCCTGGCACCCTGCTAGGGGTGGTACAATCGCCCAGACTGGCGGTACCACCGCCTGACACAGTCTCGAAGATTGTGCCACAACGGTGAGACTTATTGGGGCACTGTTTGGGCTTCTCATTGGGCCCAACACAGTTCTTACATGGGCCTAGTTGGCCCCTAATTGGGTTGGCCCAAATCCAAACCCGATTACGTGCTAATTACGAAATCTAAGACATAATCTAAGCTAAACAAGTTCGTAAGTCTATTCTTCCAGAGAGCTTCCGGCGAACTTCCGATGATCTCTCGGTAATATTCCGACGGACTCCCACAAGCTCCTGGACTTCACGACGATCTTCTTGGCGAGTTTCGATGAGCTTCTCTGGCAAACTTTGAGACTTCTCGGCTGGTTCCGCTAGAACTTCCGACGAGTGTCCGGATTTCCGACGAACTCTCGAACTCCCAACGAAATCACGTCCTTGACTCCTGGACTTCATTTTGCTTCATGCCTTACTATCATAGTTAATCCTGTACATGTAAAAACATACTTCGATCTAGATAATTAATACTAAGCATTAATTAAGTTGTTTGGCATGTCATTGGTCCCTCGACGCTTTGTCCGATTCTTCGACGCATCGTCCTCTCTTGT
The DNA here is from genome assembly GCA_001649415.1 of Musa itinerans. Taxonomy (NCBI): domain Eukaryota; kingdom Viridiplantae; phylum Streptophyta; class Magnoliopsida; order Zingiberales; family Musaceae; genus Musa; species Musa itinerans. The sequence goes on from LVTN01001392.1 coordinate 62,822, forward strand.
GGCCTATTGCCCAATCGGCTAGTTGACTCTGCAACTCCGATATCCTTGGCACAATATCCGCTCTTCTTGGCCCGATACCCGAATCCGAGGCCCGAAGCCTTCTGTCGATATGTCGACCATTCCTCCGGCTCGACGTCGAATCTTCTGACATGTTTTCCTCCAGCACAACATGATTCTTCCTGGTATAATTGTCTCATCCTGATCGAAGCATCCTGCGGTACTCAAAACATAGATTAAAATATAAACACTTATCGATTGGTTTCATTATCAAAATACGAGATTCAACAATATGTAGTGGGTGTTACTAGCAAATTTCTTGCAAATCCAAGCAAAGAGCACTGAGCAATAATAAAGTAGATTTTTAGATATCTCAAAAGGAGCTCTAGGGTTTGTTTAAACTTTGGATGTGGATCCCCTGTGTTGACAGGTTACGCAGATGTAGATATGACAAGAGATATTGATACGAGGAAGTCCACATCAAGTTTTATGCTTACTTTTGCAGGGGGAGCTGTGTCATGACAATCTATATTATAAAGGTGTATTGCTCTTTCCACCATAGAGGCAGAATATATTGCTGCTATAGAGATTTACAAATAAATGTTATGGATGAAAGAATTCTTATCAGAATTGGGGCTGAAACAGGAAAACTATGTGGTGAATTGTGATAGCCAGAGAGCCATCCATTTGTATAAGAACCCAACTTTTCATTACAAGTCAAAGCATATAGATGTTTGATACTATTGGATTTGAAATGTGCTTGAAGAGAAGCAGTTGCAGCTTTAGAAAATTCACATAGATGATAATAGGGCAAACATGTTGATAAAAACTATACCAAAAGAAAGATAGGAGACATGCCGACAGTTGGTTGGCATGGCTTCATATTGAGGAGTCATGAGACAACCTCCCTTATGGGTTAAAGGGGGAGGTTGTTGGGCAGACAACCCACAAGTTCAACTCATAATGGGCTTTAACAACCCATAGCCCACCCCCCTTTCACCTAACCTTATATCTAATAAGGGGGGTGTGGTGGCTACGAAAATAGGTAGAAAACTACAACAATAGGGGCAGAAAACTACAACAGCAATGTGATTCAAAAGGAGGAGAAAATAATAGAAAAATAAGAGAAGGAAAGGGAAGAAGATAAGGACAACACAGAGAGATTGTTCTCAATCATCTAGGTAGTGTTCTCGTCTCATGTTAGATTAGATCTATAGTAGATTCTTGTTGTGATTACTTGGGAAGAATTTGGATATTGTGCGTAGTGACGTAATTCTTATATCCCAATTATTCTCTTGATTATATATTTATTATTTTGATAGTGGATTATTTCTTGTTTGTCCCGTGGTTTTTACCTTTCATGTTGGAGGGGTTTTCCACGTAAATCTTGGTGTTCTATTTGATTGTGATTTTATTTAATTCTACTGCATGTTATGGCCTGATAGTATTTATTTATATATAAAAGTTTATTTCTCTTTATATTCCATCACTCCACTCTTGCCTCCTCTTCCACCAATGCATTCTTCTCCTCCAACTTCACCTCCATCACCTACTCTGTCGCCTCCCGTTTTTTCCTGTTGGTTTATTTCTCACCCTTCTATTGAATCTTGGATTTTGATAATTAAATCAATTAATGAGATTATAAACTAATACGCGTTTAAAGATAAGTAACATAGGAAAACTTTGATTAAGACTTAATAACTCTAATTACAATCATGAAGCCTTCAACATGTTGTCCTACATGTTATCTGCTCATTCGACACTTCATCCTAACTTCCGGTGCATCATCCTTTCATTCGACGTATTTGCCCAATCCATTGGCATGTTGACCTCTCGCAACATCCGATTTTCTTAGCGCAATACCCAATCCTCTCATAGTGAGATTTTATTATAAAAGAGAGATATGAAGGTTCTCTGCTAAGCTTGTGAAAAAGAGAAAATGGTTGTAACAAAGGTAGTTAATCTTCGTCCGTTGAAAGGAAGATTGGTAGTAAAAGTTGTTGGGAAATCTGGGGCGACATCACATGCGTAGTGGAAGAACAGAAAAATAAAATCCTAGAATTCTTGCAGAAAAGAAGATTTCATCATCGTGCAAAAGTTGGTGCATAAAAACCCATAAAACCGAAAAACTATGTGTAAGAGAATTACCTAGAGAGATCGTATACCCCTGAAAACCTATAGATCCATGTTTGAGGATGAAAGAGGTCAACTGTCCACCTTTCTAGAGGTGATCCACATAGTAAGGGCTAGGAAGATGCTCCTCAAATCGCTGTCCAAAAATCTTCCTCATGTGCACCACGCAATCAAGAAGGGGCTGCCCCTTCTTGCTGTCCACACACCCCAAATATGGGCTGTAGTATGAGGAGGAGAGGGAGAGAGGAGAATAGGAGGAGGTGGCCAAAAAGTGTTAGGACTGTGACCAGCACTAGGGGGGTGGGGGGTGGGGGTTGAATTAGTGCTTATGAAAAATTAAATCAATTCGAAAATATCATTCGATAAAGCTCATATCGGAAATATGAGTTTAACTTGAAAGGCATTCATAAGCATAGTGAAAGTAATAAGCAAGTAAATCAATTTACAAAATGAGAATAAAATGCAAAACAAAAATGCAAACTGAGTACACCGAATTTATAGTGGTTCGATCGTCGTGACCTATGTTCACTCCCAATTCCTCTTCACTTGAGACCATTGGATTCTACTACCGATCTTCTTTCCAATAGGTGAAGATAAACTACCCTTACACTTTTTCTTCTTTTCACAAGTTCAGGAGAGGACCTTTACACCCCTCTTTTACAAGTGTTCCCTCACACACATCTCTTAGGACTATCACTAAGCTCTTGGAGGAGGGACTCTATACTTAAAAGAGTTTATAACCTAGGAATAATAGAGTTTTTTCTCTATTTTCATATGTATTCTATTAGGATTAAGAGCAGCACTAAGAGGGGGGGGGAGGGGGTGGGGGGGGGGTGAATTAGTGTAGTGGAAAAAATACGTCAATTCGAGAAATTTTGTATGATAAAAACCAATTGCGACTCAAATCATCGTTTCACTTTGAATATAGTAAAGTTGAATGCAGTAAAGAAAATTTGCAGTAAGGAAAGAACACATCGGAATTTATAGTGGTTCGATCGTTGTGACAACATTCACTTTTGATTCCTCCTCCATCGAGGTCACCGGCGTCCACTAATGGTCCTCCTTCAATAGGCAAAGACTAACCATCTCTTTACAGCGCTTTCTCCTTTTCATGGGTTTAGGAGATAACCCTTACAAGGCTCACACCTCTCTTGAATGATCTCAACACTTAGAAAGGGAGGAGAAGGACTCTTGCACTTTTATAACACTTTTACACCCAAATAACTCAAGATTATAATAATCCTTTTGTGCCCTTTCATGCAGAAAAGGGTGAGATATTTATAGGCCCCAATGGCTTCAAAATTGGAGCTAAAAAGTGACACATCCTCGGATTTTGAGGTACTGGCGGTACCATCGCCATTACTGGGCGGTACCACCACCTAATACTTGACACTGGGCGGTACCACCACCTGACAGAGCTTGAAGACCAAGCTCTGGTGGTACCACTATTGGTAGCATTAACTACCAGTGGTACCACCGCCCAGTCTGGGTGGTACCATCGCCGGCCATGATTTCAAGTGCTGAATGGACTATTCAATCCGACCTAATTTAGCCCTATTAAGGGCCAAATTTTCTCCTAACTAAGTTAATGGGATTACCTCCAATCCTAACTTAATTTATGGTCTAACTATAATAACTAAGACATAATTAAAGCACTCTTGTTCCGGTACGTCAATTGCTCTTCCGGCGAGCTTCCGGCGAACTTCCGACAAACTCCCGGCAATGTTCTGGCGAACTCCTAGCAAGCTCCTAGATTTTACAACAATCTTCTTGGCGAGTTTCGATAAGCTTTTTTGGCAAGCTCCTGGACTTCTCGGTTGGTTCCAATAGAACTTCCGACGAACGTCCGAACTTTCGACGAACTCTTGAACTCCTAACGAGATCTCAATCTTGACTCCGGCACAACACCTGCTTTATGTCTTACTGCTATCGTAGTTAATCTTGCACACTTTTCTCAACATATAGATTAGATCAAATAATTTATAATTGATTTCATCATCAAAATCTAAGATTCAACAATCTCCCCCTTTTTGATAATGATAATTAATTGATGACAGAGTTAATCTTAACTCGTCCTATCTATATGCCATACTTGAGAAAAGACATTCTTGAATTCAAGGCCTTTGAATTCAAGTATAAAACCAATAAGTTATGTTCATTTAAACTTATCAACATGCACATCATGATTCTTACCATGATTTTTCATTCTCAAAATACGATGCCACGTATTTACCGATGATGTCAAGGTATGACATCCATTTTCAAGTTCCAGATAAATCATCATTGATACGAATGATGATGTCAAAGTATAACATCTTATTTTCAAGTTCAAGATAAATCATCATTGATACGAATTTCGAATATGAAATTTAGTAAGATAACAAAGATAGTAATTCATCATTCCATGATAAGATGGCAAGTTATCAATAGCAAGTTGAGCTCATGATATCTTATCATAATGAAAGACATTTATCAAGTATTCATGAAACATTTCAAGCATTTGTGATGTGTTACAATCTTCATTTTGATATGTTTCAAATGATAAGCAAACAAGTATTTATAATAAGCATTTACGATAAGATACATTGCATACATTTACAATGCCAATTTTGTCATCAATTTACCATATTTTGGTATTATTTCCCCCCCTTTGTCATTAACAAAAAGGAGAACAATTCAACAATGCATGTGTGGTAAGAATTTATACAAGTTTTATACTAGTTTATCCAATCGATATTGCTTTATTACATGGAATCATTCAAAAGTTCTCAACATCAAAAGTTATAAACATTAAAGAGATAGATTCCATCAACTTTTCCCCTTTGTCATCAAAAACTTTGCATGAAGAAGAGGAAGAAAGGTAAGGAGGGAATCCATTAAGAACCAAATTTGTGAAACGATTTGAGTCAAAATATCATGTGAAATCAAAACACTATTCTTGCAAGTAATCATCACATACGAAAATTCATCTTTCAAGGATCAAGATATGCATTGGAATTCATAAAATTCATCTTTCATGAAAAGAATAAGGAAAAATTAATGGGAGACGAGCATCACATGAAAGAGAAATTCATGAATAAAACTTCATAATGAGAGGAGCATCACATCAAATTCATTTTTCATTAAAAATTCATAAGAGTGAAATCCGTGAGAGATGCATTTATCAATGAATTCTATTAGTGAAGTGATTAAGTGTATCAAAAAATCATTAAGTGATGGAGCAAGAATATGAAGTAAACTTGATATAAAGGAAGATAAAAAATAAATAAATCCATGAAATCTCCATTCATGAAATACATTAAGAGAAAGATAGTCTGGAAAAGAAAAACAAACTTATGCATTCGGACAATTTAATATCCCTAACTCCCTTCTAATGAAATCAAATTGTTCTTCATTTAAGGGTTTTGTAAAGATATCGGCCAATTGATGTTTCGTGTCAATAAACTCTAAGATTACATCATGATTATTGATATGATCTCATATAAAGTGATGCCTAATGTCAATATGTTTAGTTCTAGAGTGTTGAATAGGATTTTTCGTTAAACATATTGCGCTCATGTTATTATATTTTATGAGAATGTTCTTAAGGTGAATCTTATAATCTTCTAATATATTTTTCATCCATACGACTTGTGCACAATATGCACTAGCAGCTATGTATTCAACTTCGGTTATAGATGGTATAACTGAGTTTTGTTTCTTGGAAGACCAAGAGACAAGTGCATGACCTAAGAGTTGACATATTCTAGATGTGCTTTTTTTATTTATTCTACATTCAGCAAAATCCGCATCAGCATAAGCAATTAGTTCAAAGTTTTCAGATTTTAGATACCATAATCTTAGATTAGTTGTTCCTTTAAGATATCTAAGAATTCTTTTAACTGCTTTAAGATGAGATATCTTAGGATTAGATTAAAACCTAGTACAAAGTCCTACACTAAACATGATGTTCGGTTTAGTTGCGGTGAGCTATAGTAAACTACCTATCATACCCCTATAAGCTTTTTGATCAAAGCTTTCTCCACTTTCATCAACGTCTAACTTAGTGGAGGTACTCATAGGAGTGTTGATAGCCTTTGAACTATCTATATTAGACCATTTTAGCAAGTCCAATGCATATTTTATTTGACTAAAAAAAATACCATCATTAAGTTGTTTGATTTGTAATCCTAAAAAGAAGGTAAGTTCACCCATTAAACTCATTTCAAACTCTTGACTCATACTTTTGGCAAATGATTCGCATAAAGATTCATTCGTAAAACTAAAAATAATATCATCAACATAAATTTGAATAATAAAAAAATTATTTTGAAAATTTTTAATAAATAATGTGGTATCGACCTTGCCTTTAGAGAAATTATTTTGAATAAGAAATGAGCTAAATCTCTTAAACCAAGCCCTTGGGGCTTGTTTCAATCCATAAAGAGCTTTAGTCAATTTAAACACATGATTAGGGAGATTATTAATCTCAAATCTAGGAGGTTGTTCAACATAAACTTCTTCGGAAATAAAGTCATTAAGAAAAGCACTTTTAACATCCATTTGAAATAACTTAAAATTATTACTACATGCATAGGCAAGGAGCATCCTTATGGCTTCTAATCAAGCCGCAAGAGCAAAGGTTTCCTCATAATCGATGCCTTCTTCTTGGTTGAAACCTTTAGCCACTAATATAGCCTTGTTTTTAACCATGATATCAAATTCATCTTGCTTATTTCTAAAGACTCATTTAGTACCAATAACCAAATGGTCATTTGGCCTAGGAACAAGCTTCCACACCTCATTTCTCTTAAATTAATTCAACTCATCTTGCATTACGATAACCCATGAATTATCTTTCAAGGCATCATCAATGCACTTATGTTCAATTTGAGAAAGAAAAGCGGCGTTAGCACAAAATTTTTTAAGAGAATAATGAGTTTGAACCCCTTTTGATGTGTCTCCTATGATTAGTTCCTTAAAATGAGCATCTACATACTTTCATTCCTTGGGTAAGGATGTTTTGGAAGAAGATGTATCCAAGTTGCTATTTGGAGGAGAGGGTTCATTTAAATTCAAAGCATCAAAATCAAGATCATCATTAAACTTATTTTTCTTAAATTTGGAAACTTCATTAAAGACAACATGAATAGACTCATCTATAACTAAAGTTCTTTTGTTAAAGATACGAAATGCTTTAGAAATAGAAGGACAGCCAAGAAAAATTCCTTCATCGGATTTTACATCAAATTTTTCTAAGGCATCTTTTTTCATTCAAGATAAAACATTTATAACCAAAAACTTTAAAATATGAAACATTGGGTTTTTTTGTTGTTCCATAACTCATAAGGAGTTTTGGAAAGTAATGGTCTTACTAGAACCCTATTTATGACATAGCATGTCGTATTTACGGCTTCGGCCCAAAAATATTTGGGTAGGCTATGTTTATTTAACATGGTTCTTATCATTTCTTGTAGGTTTTTATTTTTTCTTTCTACTACTCCATTTTGTTGAGGATTTCTTAGAGTAGAGAAGTTATGGTTGTATCCATTAGATTCATAAAAATCTTAAAAATCATGATTTTAAAATTTACCACCGTGATCACTTCGAATTGATAAAATCATAAAAGCCTTTTCATTTTGAATAAGTTTACAAAACATAGAAAAATACCTAAAGCAATCACTTTTGTGTACCAAGAAGTAAGTCCAAGTGTATCTACTATAATCATCCACGATGACAAAGGCATATTTGCTACCTCTTAGACTTGATGTAACAATTGGTCCGAACAAGTTCATATGGATCAATTGCAATGGTTTAGATGTGCTTTTTTGATTCTTCAGTTTGAAACTACCTTTTATTTGTTTTCCTAGTTGACATATATCATACACATTGTCATTGACAAACTTAATATTAGGAATACCTCTAACAAGTTCTTTAGATGAGATTTGAGAGATTAGTTTCATGCTAGCATGACCTAATCTCCTATGCCAAAGCTAAGCATCGTCATTCAAAATCGAAAAACATATTTCATTACAAAGATCATCAATGTCGATAGTGTATATATTATTTTATTTTATGGCAATCATAGATATATTTTTGTGTGGTTTTTCAATAATGCAAGCATTGGATTCAAATCTAATGATATATTATTTATCACATAATTGACTAATGCTCAAAAAGTTATGCTTTAAGCCATCAACCAATGTCACATCTTCAATAAAAAAGTTGGATTTGTTATCTATGGTTCCTTTGCTAATGATTTTACCCTTGTTGTTGTCTCCGAAGGTGACATATCCTTTGTCTAGGCTAGTGAGCTTGGAGAATTGAGATGGATCTCCGGTAATATGCCTTGAGCATCCACTATCAAGGTATCATCTCTTGCTCCTAGCTTATAATGGTAAACATTTCTACAAAATAGGGTGATTTTTAGGTAGCCATTTGACCTTGGGTATCAAAAATCGATCTACTCAACTTATCATTTTGCATAGAGTTCTTTATGGGTCCTTTAGGAATCCAAATCAATTTGTGTGGACTATATCTCTTAAGTGGACATTTATAGGCAACATGTCCAAGTTTGCAACAAAAGTTGCATTTGATGTAGGGTGATACATGCAAGGTAGGGCATTTAATGAAGGTGGTTGGATTTTAGTGAGAGCTACTCATAAATCTAATTCTACCTTTTCTATAAATGTGACCCTTATTGGCAAGGATCATGTTCAAGGACTTGCTACCAATCTCAAACTTTTCTAAGGTTTCTTTGAGTAGTAAGTTTTCCTTTTTAAGCGTTTCTAATTCATGGCATTTTATACAATGAGCTAAACTATTATCATGCTCAATTTTTAGTCTATCAAAATCGCTAACAAGACAAGCATGCTCATTTTTCAAAGAGTTATACTTTTTACTCAAGGTTCGACATTCATCAAACAATTCATGAAAAGCACTTAAACGCTCATCGAAAGATAAATTTGCATCTAATGAACTATTTACCTCATCTCTAATAGCCATTAGTGTATAGTGAGCAACTTGCTCGGTGTTGATTGGCTCCTCTTCTTCGGATGCACTTGAGTCATCCCATGTTGCTTTAAGGGTCTTCTTCTTCTTTGGTTGCTTCCTCTTTGCCAGGGGACATTCGCTCTTGAAATGTCCTAGCTTCTTGCATTCGTAGTATATTACTTGATCTTTCTTGAGTTCAAATTTATTTTTAATGTCATTTTTAAATTTATTTATTTTTATGAATTTTTTGAACTTTCTTGTTAAGAGTGCCAAGTCATCATCAAAGTCCCCATCACTTGAATTTTCTTTCAATTGGTCTTCTTGAGTTCTTAGTGTCATATCATTTCTGTTCTTTGGAAAGTTATTCTCAAGCTCTTCATGAGTATTACAAGTCATCTCATAAATCATTAGTGACCCGATTAGTTCTTTGAGAGGAAAGTTATTTAGGTCCTTGGCCTCTTGAATGACTGTTACTTTAGGGTCTCAATTGGGATCTTGAAATTTTATTAACAAGTTCAGAATTTAACAAACTTTTACCAAGTCCTTTTAGACCATTGACGGCATCTGTAAATCGGGTATACATGTCTCCAATGGTCTCACTCGGTTTCATCCGAAACAACTCATAAGTATGCACTAAAAGATTAATTTTTGACTCCTTTACTCTACTGTGCCTTTATGAATAACTTCGAGTATGTGCCAAATATCAAAAGCCATTTCATAAATAGATACTCGATTGAACTCATTTTTGTTCAAAGCACAAAATAAGGCATTCATAGCCTTGGCATTTAAAATGAAAGTCTTCTTCTCTAACTCATTCCAATCGTTCATTGGAAGAAAAGACTTTTGAAAATCATTTTCGATAATGTTCCATAGCTTAAAATCCATAGAAATCAGAAAGATCCTCATTTTAGTCTTTTAATATGTATAATCAGTCGCATTAAACATTGGAGGATGGGTGATTAAATGACTCTTTATGTTGCCGGCAAATGCCATCTCTCTTGGGTTTCAAACCAAATGAAAGTGACCTTGCTCTGATACCAATTGTTAGGATCAAGAGCAGCACTAAGAGGGGGGGGGTGAATTAGGGAAGTGGAAAAATTACGTTGATTCAAGAAATTTCATGTGATAAAAATTGATTTCGACTTAAATCATCGTTTCACCTTGAATAAGTGGAGAAAATGAGGTAGGGCAGTTTGCAATGTAGTAAAGTTGAATGCAGTAAAGAAAATTTGTAGTAAAGAAAGAACACACCGGAATTTATAGTGGTTTAGTCATTGTGACCTACATCCTCTTCCGATTCCTCCTTCGTCGAAGTCACCGGCATCCACTAATGGTCCTCCATCAATAGGCGAAGACCAACCACCTCTTTATAGCACTTTCTCCTTTTCATAGGTTTTGGAGATAACCCTTACAAGCCTCACACCGCTCTTGAATGATCTCAACACTTAGAAAGGGAGGAGGACACTTATACTTTTACAACATTTTTATACCCCAATAACTCAAGATTTTAACAATACTTTTGTGCCCTTTCATGCCAAAAAGGGTAGGGTATTTATAGGCCCCAATGGCTTCAAAATTAGAGCCAAAAAGTGTCATATCCCCGGATTTCAGAGTACTGGCGGTACCACCGTCATTATTAGGCGGTACCACCGCTTGACACCTGACACTGGGTGGTACCACCACCCAGTCTGGGCGGTACCATCGCTTGACAAAGCTCGGAGATCGAGCTCTGGCGGTACCACCACCTGACAAGGTGATAGAACCCTTGCAGATTTTAAGCTTGGGGTTGAGCTCTTTAGGGGATCGGCCTCCTTGGAACTCTATATGGATTCTTTCCTCCAAGTTGCTGCTCAAAGGCTGTAGAAAAGATTCATTTATTACTTATGAAAAGAGAATGAATACATGGTTATTTATAGGGCTTCTAAACCTTAACTCATAATAAAACTCCTAGTCAATACTCCTACTTCTAACTAACTCTTAGTAGGACTCATACTCAAGACTCCTATTCTTTTATAACTCCTAATTTTTCTCTAAGAAATAACCTCCTAACCTTAGCCGACCTCTTCACTTATTTAATAGAGGTCGGCTTAGGTAGGTTTTACATAAATGCCCCTCTCTATTAGGACTCTCCTAGCTAGAGTCCTAACATAGGGGTGGTACCACCGCTGGTAGCATTAACTGCCAGTAGTACCACCGCCTAGTCTGGGTGGTACCAACGCCTAGACCACCTGGGAGACTGGGTCTCCGAAGCGGTGCCACCGTCGGCCATGATTTTAGGTGCTGAATGGGCTGTTCAATCCGGCCCAATTCAGCCCTATTAAGGGCCCAATTGGCCCCTAACTAAGTTAGTGGGATTACCTTCCAATCCTAACTTAATTTATGGTCTAACTACAATAACTAAGACATAATCAAAGTACTCTTGTTCTGGTACATCAATTGCTCTTCTAGTGAGCTTCCGACGAACTTCCGACGAACTCCCGATAATGTTCTGGCGGACTCCCGGCAAGCTCTTGGATTTTACGATGATCTTCTTAGCGAGTTCTGACGAGCTTATTTGGAAACCTCCTAAACTTCTCGATTAGTTCTGGCAGAACTTCCGACGAACGTCCGGACTTTCGACGAACTCTTGAACTCCCAACGAGATCTCAATCTTGACTTTGGCACAACACTTGCTTTATGTCTTACTACTATCGTAGTTAATCCTGCACACTTTTTTCAACATATAGATTAGATCAAACAATTTATAATTGATTTCATCATCAAAATTTGAGGTTCAACATATTCCAAGTGGGAACTTGTGGGGTATTTATAGACCCTAAATGACTTCAAAACTTAAAGCCAAAATTCAAATCCCCGAGTTTTCAAGGTATTGATGGTGGTACCGCCAGTACCGGGTGGCACCACCATATATCAGTTTGACACTGGGTAATACTACCGCTTGACACAGTTTGGGAGACTATGTCTGTTAGGATCAAGAGCGGCACTAAGAGGTGGAGTGAATTAGTGCAGCAGAAAAATCGATGATTTTAAAAAATATTCATTTCGATTAAATCCGTTTCAAAAATATATTAAACTTGAAGTTGTTTATAAGAGTGTAAAGAAAAAGTTAAGGAAGATTGCAATAATGTAAATTGCTCAAATAGAAATGAAAACCAGAATTTAGATTGGTTTGGTCGTTGTGACCTACATCCACTTCCGATTCCTCCTCCGTCGAGGTTATCGGCATCCACTAATAGTCCTCCTTCAATAGGCAAAGACTAACCATCTTTTATAGCTCTTTCTCCTTTTACCAGGTTTAGAAGATAACCCTTACAAGCCTCACTCCTCTTTCTTGGATGGTTACAAAGCTAACAGAGGGAGGGGAGGATTTTTCTCACTTTTACAACACTTTAACACCCAAAGAATTCAAGATAATGTTAACACTTTCGTGCCCTTTCATGCAGAAAAGGATAGGGTATTTATAGGCCCCAATGGCTTTAGAATTGGAGCCAATGTGTCACATCTCTGGATTTCGGGGTACCGGCGGTACCACCGCCTGACACTTGACACTGGGTGGTACTACCACCTAGTTTGGGCCGTACGATCGCTTGACAAAGCTCAAAGACCAAGCTCTAGCGGTACCATTGCTTGAAAGGGGTGGTACCACCATTGGTAGCATTAACTGTCGACGGTACCACCGCCCATACCACTTGGGAGATTGAGTCACCAAGCGGTGCCACCACCGGCCCTGACTTCAGGTGTTGAATGGGCTCTTTCAACTAACCCAATTCACCCTGTTAAGGGCCCAGTTGACCCCTAACTGAGTTTGTGGGATTACCTCCTAATCCTAACTCAACTTAAGGACTAACTACAATGATTATGATATTTACAAAGCATTCTTGTTCCGATACGTTAATTTTTCTTTCAGCGAGCTTCCGACGATCTTCCGGTGAACATCCAACGATCTCTCGGGTTGACTTACAAACTTGTTTAGCTTAGATTATATCTTAAATTTCGTAGTTAACACGTAATCGGGTTTGGATTATGTCTTAAACAAGTTTAAGGTTGGTAGCAAAGGCTTGGACATGATCCTTGCAAACAAGGGTTATGTTGCAAATAGAAGTGGAATTGGTTTTGTGAGAGGATCTCACCAAAAACCTACCACCTTCATTAAAGGACCCAATTACGTACTAACTACGTGCTAACTACGAAATCCTAAGACATTTGCTAAGCTAAACATGTCCCTATGTCTATTCTTCCGGCAAGCTTCTGGCGAACTTCCGACGATCTCTCGGCAATGTTCCGGCAGACTCCCGACAAGCTCCTGGACCTCGTGACAATCTTCTTGGTGAGTTCCAACGAGCTTCTCTAGCAAGTTCTGAGACTTCTCAGTTGGTTCTACCAGAACTTTCGACGAACATCCGAACTTCCAACGAACTCTCGAGCTCCCAACGATGTCGCGTCCTGACTCCGGGACTTCATTTTGCTTCATGTCTTGCTATCATAGTTAATTCTGCACACGTAAAACACACTTCGATCTAGACAATTAATACTAAGCAATAATCATGTTGTCCGGCATGTCATTGGTCCCTCAATGCTTCATCCGATTCTTCGGCGCATCATTCTCTCCTACGGCCTATTGCCCAATCGGCTAGTTAACTCCGCAACTCCGATATTCTTGGTGCAATGTCTGCTCTTCTTGGCCCGATGCCCGATTCTACGACATGAAGCCTTCTGTCGATATGTCAACCGATCCACTGCGAGACATCAAATCTTTTGACATGTTCCTCCGGCTCAACATGATTCTTCTTGCTTTAATTGTCTCATCTTGATCGAAGCATCCTACATCACTCAAAACACAGATTAAAACATAAACACTTATCAATTAGTTTCATCATCAAAATACGAGATTCAATAGATCCAACTAGTCGGGTCTCCTTCTTCCCATCTAGGGAAGTCCATCCTCATGCGTGGATAGTTGGGATCAGTCATGGAGCCTCCACTCTTTTAGAATTCTGTTAGAATCCTTGTAGATTCTAAACTTGGGGTTGATCTCTTTAGGGGATCGGCCTCCTTGGAACTCTATAGGGGTTCCTCCCCCAAGTTGCTGCTCAAATGCTGCAAAAAAGATTCATCTATTAATTATGAAAAGAGGATAAATACATGGTTATTTATAGGGCTTCTAAACCCCAACTCCTAATAAGACTCCTACTCAAGACTCCTAATAGGACTCCTACTCAAGACTCCTATATCTGTACAATTCCTAATGCTTTTATAAGAAATACTCTCCTAACCCTAGCCGGCCTTTTCACCTCTTTAATAGGGGTATGCTAAGGTAGGTTTTATATGAATATCCCTCTTAATTAGGAGTCTCTTAGCTAGAGTCATAACAGACCCGTCCTCTTCAAATCAGCCTTGTCCTCGAGGCTGACGATTCATGAATTCTAGAAATTTGATCTTCAAGTCATCATAGTTCTCCCAAGTGGCATCTTCTATTGATAGGTTCTCCTACTGTATTAGCACTTCAGTAGTGGGTCATTGTCGTCGAGTCACGATCCGTCGATCAATAATGGCACTTGGCTGGGTCTGGAGTTCTCCTTGGGTAGTTATATTTGGTGGGTGGCTTTGGGCTGTCTCCAAGCACCTATTTACAACTTTCGTCTGGCCGTCAGTTTATGGGTGATATGTCGTACTCCTTTTCAATTTAGTACCATGTTTATGGAATAACTTTGTCCAAAATCTGCTCGTGAAATTACAAGTAGAATTTGTCACAAGCACAATGCGTCCCTTATAGCGTAATTCTTTTGAGTCACAATTGTAATGAGCCATAGAGCATGGTGCTTCCTCTAATTTTTTTATGATCTTACTGGTCTCTAGATCTTCCTGCCATTCCCTCTTAATATCTTTAAGGAAGTCAATAGTCGAAAGTGAAATGGCTAAAAATCCAGCTTGCTTGGGTAGTTGTGAAAGCGCATCTACAACAACATTCTCTTTCCCATTTTTGTAAGTTATTTCATAATCATATCCAAGAAGCTTTGTTACCCATTTCTGCTGCTCAGGGGAAGATATCTTCTACTTCAAGAAATATTTTAGGCTTTTATGGTCGGTCTTGATTTAAAAGTGTCGCCCGATCAAGTACGATCTTCATTTAGCTACCGCATGCACAATCACGAGCATCTCCTTATCATAAATAGTCATCTTGAGATGGGAAGGAGATAATGCCTTACTGATATAAGCGAGGAGGCAGCCATCTTGCATTAGTATAGCACCAATTCTGACTTCGGAGGCATCGGCTTCAATAACGAAAGTCTTGCCAAAGTCGGATAGCGCTAGTACCAATGTTGTCATCATTGCGGCTTTAAGTTTATCGAAGGCGGTGGTGGCTTTGTCCAACCATTGGAAAGCATCTTTTTTCAGCAAGTAAGTCAGTGGTGCACTGATCTTTCCATAGTTTTTCACGAACTTGCGGTAGTAGCCTATTAAACTGAGAAAGCCACGTAGCAATTTTATATTCCTCGGGGTCGGCCAGTTCTGCATTGCTTCTATTTTGGAGGGGTTCACCATCACACATTTCTCTGATATGATATGCCTAAGATATTCCACCTTTTGTTGAAGAAAATAAAAATTTATCAGTGGCCGTTGTGTGTTCGAAAGGCAGTTT
>LVTN01001393.1:0-22029 GCA_001649415.1 Musa itinerans
ACCATTCTTGTGCACTAAAATATGAATGATTTTGTGTATCATAGCACATCGCATGTGAAGCACCAAGAAGATGACTTTGTTGCATCGCTACCTGAAGCTTTACTGCCCAAATTCAAAAGCGGCAGTTTACTTTTGCTGACGTGATTGTGTGCTTCAATCATAATGTCTTGCATTTTTCATTATTAAAAATAATTGCCACTGAACCTTCTTTTCAATAGTTCAACCAGAGTAATTCTTGCCATACCTGCATTCAATAGTCAGCCAGACATCCCAGTCCAAGGGAATGTTCTGAAAGTGCAGAAATGATAGCATAAAAATCTCACTTAGCCCTCTTGGACCTAAGTCTCCTTGCAGCTACAACTTCTTTCTTGTGCCCTTTCATCACAAGTCTCTTTTCATGCTGCCATACTCTGAACCTTTTTCGATGTCTTAACCAACCTGAGTAATCCTTACCATGCGTGCCCTCAATGAAGTCAACCAGATCAGCCCATTCTGATGGATCTTTCTGATTTCCAGGTAAAGACTGAATAAAAGTTTCACCATTACATGTATTAGCTCCACTAATGTAAGAATTACACTTTGCATCCTCAATAGAAGTTAGACATTTTGTGGACTGGTCTTCATGTATTTCTGTTGTGTGGTTTTTCCTAATGTCATCCGGCAAAAGCAAAGGTTATTTTCAGTACATGCTGGAGAACAGAAATAACTTAAAAATATTATCCAGATGAAAAAGAAAAATATAAACACCACAACAAATGGCATATAAACACATTTAACAATCAACGCTAATGAAATCACTTGGCAGAATAATGTTGTTTTTAGTTTCCTGTCCTAAGAATCCCACTCTCCGAAGGATGATATAAGTGTTAGGAATATAGACCAGTTCCCTTAATATATATCAGTTCTCTTCCAAGGAAGCTTGTCTGGCAGTAGTTTTTCTTTTTCACTTATTAATAGGTTCTCCATCTTTTAATCTCCCACAATAATGGATCTTTCACCCTAAATCAGAATCCCTTCACCATTTCGATGCCCCATAACTGCTTCACCAAGGAAACTAAAATAATCATTCTTCACCTTCTGTTTTTCAACTAAAAATTTCATCAAAGTAATATTTATCCTCAGGTCAGCATATTATTTTAAATCTGTTTCTTATAGTTTATCTTCACTTCAGTTACTTTCAGTTTCTTATAGTTTATCTTCACTTCACTGGCACTTTTTTTAAATCTGAAGAAATACGGGCCCTTACTAATTAATATCTACAAATGGGATGTGGAACTTCTCCCAACCACATTGACATTGGTTCTGGAATGCAAGAGTTCCAAATTCGCTTTTAGTTACTTTCAGTTTCTTATAGTTTATCTTCACTTCACTGGCACTTTTTTAAATCTGTAACTTTGACCAAGTGTATATTTTCCCTTTTCTCATGCATACTAGAGCTGCCTATTGTAACACTCATTGCAAGGAAAGCCTACAAGCTATTCACAAAATTTCTCCAGAAACCAACATTTACAAATCCATTTGTGTTCATACACTAAGATTTTTAGGATAGTATAATAATTAAGATATTTCATTTGCTTTGCATCTTTGTCCTATAATTGTACATAAGAAACACAATAGCTTGGAACCTTTGCCATTTTAAGTTAAACTTCCCCATTATACAATTTTTTTGATGTTACTAAACACAATTTTCTTTGTAGTGTGAACTTATAGACTGTTTAACCAAAATATAGGTCTTCACACTCACAATTTCAACATCTAAATTTATTTTGTCTGTGTTGCCTAAAGTAGGCACAGATGTCGGAGATCAAATTATCAATACTCTTACAAATACTGGATAGGGTAAACCCTAATGTGCAGGTGCAGGATCAAAAATCAAAGTTCCAAGAAGAGAATCAAGTCTCAAATACCAAACGTACCAGTCCCCTCCCAGAATGGTACAGTATACCACCGAGCCAGGAAAAATACTAAAATATTAGGTGGTATCAGTACACCTCAATATTAGTGCAGTATATTGCATTCTATCAAATAGGTAGACTGGGATGACATGGATGGTACATTCGGTACACAAGGATATCTGAATCCATGGTTTCCAGATGCCTTCCTCCTAAAGACAAACAATCAGCTATTGGCACAATATCATATGGTTCATGTCAAGTTAGCCGCCTGATAAAATCCTATGCAAGAAATGAAATTTTAGTTAGTCAAGACTTGATTCGATGCTATTGATGAACTATGCAGATTAAGATGAATGAGGCGGAATTCACTGTGGAGGAACAACTCAAGTTTATGGGTGCACAATAGGTAAGATAAAACTGCTTAATTGTAAGTTTTTTTTTCTTTCTGATAAGCTTGATAAATCATGCTTGTCATGCATCCTCCTATATTTTCATTTTGCTTTACTTTTGATAACAGCTCTATTGAATTTGCTTATCTTTGATTCTTTTTTCCATAGAGGTTTTTCTTTTAAAACTTTCCACACTGATTCATATAGTGTAGGACAGTATAATAGACTTACAGACACCACAAACTTTTTAACTATTTTACATAACTGGATAGCTTAAGATAAATACATAATTTGACTTGTAACATATACTTGATTCATAGACTCATATCCACATGATTTAAAGTATAAAGAAAACTAGTTTTTTCCATCCCATTGCACGTGATTCCTTCTCCACAAGCTTTAATTTTATGTTAGTGAAAGATCTTGGGCTATTTACTTTTAAAGGAAAAAGGATAATTAAAATACAAATCTAGAAAAACAATCACCATTGAAAGACAGGAACGGACAGAATGAGCAAGTGGTTGTTGGGATCAACCCTATTTTTCATTACCTG
The DNA here is from genome assembly GCA_001649415.1 of Musa itinerans. NCBI lineage: Eukaryota > Viridiplantae > Streptophyta > Magnoliopsida > Zingiberales > Musaceae > Musa > Musa itinerans. Next base: position 2,838 of record LVTN01001393.1, read on the forward strand.
TTTCTGGTGATGCATCTGGTGGAAGATGAAATGGCGTATTTAGTTGTTGATACAATAAAACAAATAGAAAGAAAAGAAAGAAAAACTTGCAATATGACGTTTAATAAACTAGAAAAAGGTTATGAAAAAGTTTCTAGTAACATATTGTGCTGGGTTGAGAAACAAAGGGATGGCTAATCGCTATATTGATGTTCATTTTTATAACTACATAGTTAATACATTTGTACTTCAATATCTTAGAAGAAAAAAAAACATTACAAAGAATTAAAATAAGAAAGAGTCATCAACTTCAGAATTTCAAGTTATCTAACATCTTTCTCCTTGTTTTAATTATTAAGCTAATGAATTTTCTAAACCACAAGACCTTAGAAATGGATCAAGCAGATGAATGCATAGATAAATAGATCGATCCAAAAGAGTAATCCAACTAATACTATGACACCAGCATTCTATCTTGCTCTTGCACTTGGTGCCACAACCCAAGATTTTTCATATTCCAGTAACTTTAATGCATCCCAAAATCCTCATCTTTGTGATACTATTTTATAAGATATTCCTTTCAAATAACATCTAATTATAATATTGTAGCTCTTACAATTGACTTCTAGCTAAGGTTTGCAATACTGTCCAGTACAGTAGATATTTACCATCCAACATTCTACTGGTACGCAAACCAGGGTAAATCGGATGATATATCTGGTCCAGGACCTTTGCCACCCAGTACACGTCTTATACTCGATACAGGGCAGAATAAGACTGTTATGAGGCAGTTTCTTTTGTTTTTGTCTTTTTAAGCTTCTTTTCATTATTTTTTCAAAACTCGATATGCACTAGCATCCCAATACTCGATACACCGGTATGGACTAGTATTGAACCTGTTTAAGCCATGTCTGATACATGAAATTGTGAACCTTGCTTACAACAAATTTTCTTCAATCAAAGAGTCACTCAATTAACAATGCTTTATCAGCTATATGTATGAAAATTGTAACTTTTCTAAATTGTACAAAATATGTTTTCAAGAAAACATATTAGCAGTATATTAATTATTGTGTCTACATCTTGTGTCTCACAACTTATGAAACAATTTATCACAATAGTGATTGATCAACAATGAACTTATGTAATCCATGTCATTAGTTCATAAGTAAAAACAATGATTAGATAGCAGGTTAACAGCTAGTAATTTTAAATAGATGGCAGGTAAAAGACTAAATATTGTGCAAAAAAATAAAAATAAAAATAAAAAATTTCACACATCTGCATGGCATACCACTGATCCTAAGAGGACACAGAGCATCTTACCTCAAATAGAGCATTTGAATATGATGCAAGTTTGATGCTACTACTGAACTTCTACAAGTTGATGCCTGTGTAAAACGAGCTTTCTCATCTACAAATCAAAACACAAAACTACCAAAGAAAAGAAAGAAAAATATGAATCAACTAGTATTATACCTTTATTTGCTTTTCTTCAGAACTTTGCTGAATTGTTACTTTCGATATAACAACCAATGGCATCAATACATCCAAATTACCCTCTTCAAAAATAAGAAGATTGAGAATCACCATCATCATAATAATGCAACTATTCCACAAAAACCCAAGCCTTCTTCTGAAACTATGATATAATAAGCTTGCAAAATGTGCCAACATCAGATTTGACTCATGTTTTGCAGAATTTGATCCAATAACATCCAGCAGAATTCTTTTAACAAGTTGATTCAATTCATATTTCCCAAAACAACTGATAATGCCCGCTATAAAATTATATTCCCTGCAAGCAACCTTATTACCCAATGCTTCAGAACCTCCTACACACCCTTTCTGTCTCAAGTTCCATATGATTTGCAAGAGTGATGAACTCATTAACTTCAATACAGCAGCAAAACAATACATCTCTTGTGAAATTTTGCTTTCATTTTCATGTTTTGTGTCTTCCACATTTTCTTCTGAAAGAATATTTATCACTATATATTGTAAAATTAAACAAGCTTCATCCCTGAAAATGTCATCTAAAATATGACTATTCTCTTTGATGAATGCAAAAGATTTATTTGCAATATCTGCTTTTGTTTCAGAAAGAAAATCCTGAGAGTTTAAGCAACAGAATTCAAACAAAGAGTCCATCTGATGTTGAAGTTTATAGTAGGTCATGGGTTGGATACAAGAATCAAAAGATAATTTCTTGTCATGATAACATGGCTGAACATGCTCTCCATTTATATTACTGACAAGTCCTATTCTTGAAATGTGACCTATATAAACATTGACAGAAAGTTCAAATGCTAAGATGTGGGAATTCATCAGTTCCTCATTCAACCCCCTACCAACTTTAGGCCTCTGTATGCTGATGCATTTGGAAGCCCACAAAAGCAGATGTGCTTCAAGCATACATGGTATGAAGAACATGTTGCGGAAACCTAGCAATGTCAACATTGTGCTCAGGCATATTTCAGATACATCATTCTCAACCTCATTGGCCCAAGACAGTGAGTTAATAAATCTATTGAATGTCCACTCATCATTAGTTGATAGAATGAAATGACTGGAAATAATCTCTTGAATAGCATATATATCGCCGTAACTGCCATGAGATACAAAAAGCTTCTGTTCTGTGACGGAAACATTATCTGTCATTGTAAAATGTTTTCTCATTTGGCAGTTCTTCAGAAATTCATCAATAAACACCTGGGAGTGACTGACCATAAGTATTTCAAATATGCAAGAGTATTAAAATGCAAGCACATGAACATGCTAGAAAACACACTCATCTATCCAGATCAATAAATTGGAAAATAGTGTATACCAGAATGGAATAAAACATGTAAAAATATTGCAATTCTTAGAGGAATGAGCACCATAACCCAAATAATAAGTCAGAAGAAAATAAATACAGTTAATGCATATTTCACTATTTTGCTATTTCATGAGATGCGGCATGCTTTTAAATGTACATTTCAAAGCACAATTGATCATGTGGACCAAGTTACATAGTGGCTGGCCGAAGCATGAAATCTATAAACAAAGTTAGGAGATGGAACTAGCACATTAGTAAAAAATCAGAATATTCTCAGATTTACCTAACAACAACGGAATCTCAAAATAAACAAAGGTCCACCTATCACTTGTCAACATTAATTTTGTGATTTTTCCCATTTGCAAAAATTGGTTCTTGACAATTATATATTTGCTAGCAACATTATCATCATCCTGAAGTTTTAAGTTTTGAGATATCAAATCAATCTAATAAGGTCTTGCAGCTCTGTGTCTCAAGGTCTAGGTCATCAACACAATTGTATCTATAAAGTTCAAGACTATCTTGAGCATGAACTCCATTCTGTAAAAGTTAACCCCCAAGTGATAGAGAGTGAGTATTGATGTTAGACTCAGGTTTCTAAAGTTTAGCAAACTTCAAAATAACTTTTGTCATGCCAAACTATTGTTAACATCATAAGGTCTCTGAGAAGTAAAATCAAGTTTGAGCTCTGAATGCTTACAAAGGATTAGAGTTCTACAGCATCATTGTCTAAGGTCATGTTTGTTGACAGAGCACGAAATATCTGTTACGAATCTTCATTAGCATTCACGGATCTATCATGTTGACTATATTACCACAAAGTAAGAACAAGTAAGTTCTCTTGTATCTAAATATTATCCTTTTTTCCCTTGTTGAGAGAACACTGTGGATACTATTAACAAAAGTTGACAACCATAGGAAAATAATAATTCCAATTTTCAACATTCAGGATAAAATTGACATTTTAGAAGACATCCCTTACATGAAAATGATCACAAGAACAATTCATATGAAAGACTAGCATACCTAAAATTACCTCAAGTATTCTTCGGAAAAAGGAAAGCATTGGTCTTCTAGCTCCCTCATTTGGCCCATTTATCCCAATTAGATCATTAGGGCACTGATGAGGAGCTAAGCTTGTGACCCCACTAATGATATTATCTGCTTCAGGATGGAGTTTGCAGCTACATAAAGCAAATGGTAAATTTGGTACACACAACCTCCGGAGAATTGACAAGAGAATCTTGCATTTCTCTACAACCAAGCTGAGGTCAAATTCGAGAAAATGCAGCATGACCATGCAACACCTCAACAGAAGTACGAGTCCCTCCTGATATGAATCAGTGAACGTGGAAGGCACTGGGTGGCCTACGTCAGAGAACAACCGTTCGAACTTCTCCTCTAGCTCACGAAAGAACAAATTGGACAGGTAAGTGAGGTCAGCGAACTCTCTTCCTGTTTCCAACCACCGAGTAGAGACGAACTCGGAAGCGGCGGAATCTCCGAACCTTCGACCATCCCGTCGACACGGTGACTCATAGGGAGATAAACGCAACAGAAGCTCGTACAGAGGTCTCAGGAACATTGGGAGCTAGAGTCTGGGTGAATTGGACCACCCAGCAGCAATCGTGAACGAAGGGATATACCATCAAGATCTTCTTTTGGTGCAAAAAACAAAAAAAGACGCAAAAACGACGATGAGATAAGAATCTCGTCATTCTTATAAGGAATGACGCAGATTGATCCAAAATTTTCTCTCGATTAGGAGTGAGAAGAAGCGCGAGACGACGTAAGGGAAAGCGGAGGTTTACCTGAATCGCAGGCGGCCACGGGAGGAGCGAAACGAGACGGCCGAGAAACAGGAAGGCGAAGCGAAAAGCTTCGTCGTTTTCTTCTTCTTCTTCTTGAAAACCCTAAGCCGGGATGGAGAGGGAGGAAGAGCGAGCGCGTACGATGCCGGCCCCAAGTCTGGTAACTCGCGGTCTAGATTAGTAACAATAAATAGATATTCTTTTAATTACGGGGGAACACCAAATGGTATATGTATACTTCGTGATCCTTTAGATAATTATCCGTTCAATTGCTCTCTTAATTAGGAATATATATTCTTCCGATTAATTATATATATATATATGTATATACATATTCTCGTGTTGATACAGTGGGACCGATTCTTTTAGTCCCTCCGTAAAGGAGAGATTTTTGATATTTCTTCAGAATAAATATTTAACTTTCAGTTTAGATTGGTTAGGGGTGAAAATAAATTAACAGTGCTTTAATAAGAAAATATGATCATATTATGTTGATGTGGAATAAAAAAATATTATCAAATTCAAATAGTTTTTGATCTAAGACGAATATATCATAGACATGAAGGAAAGCTTTTAGTCATGTTAGATACTTCAAATATATTGCCCCAATCGTCGGTAGTATGAAAATTTCAAATCTAATTTTTGCTAAAGAGGAATCCATACCCTCCTAGCCTATGAACATAAATAGGAAAAATAAAGTTTCGTTCATCCTCCTATTCACCACAAGTGTAGCAGCTCTGTAAAAGTATATCATATTGACCCCCAGACAAACAATAATGGCTGCCCCTTACAGTCAGGCTTCCATACAATTGTCACTAACAATGGAGTGACAATTGTGCAATAAAGCAGCAAAAAATGGACCCAAATATATGATTAACAACAGATGTGGAATGCTATATCTATTCTCTTCCTTTTTATGCAAATGAGAAATGATGTAGACAAATTTTTATCCAGAATCAATCAAGTCATGGTTGTTGACAATTATGGATCAAAAACACCCAACTAATTAGAGTGCCAGCAACATTAGTGAATGGAGCATTAGATGAGCAATAAATGTCCAACATGAATAATCAAAACGAAATAAAACCTCAGCTGGGATTTAGATGAGCAATAAATGATGTCCAACAAACTAGTGTTTATGATATATATGTACCAGAGCCAAATACCAGGTGCAGAAAGATACAGGAAATTTTGGTTCCAATCCTTTCTTTAATTTAAAAAGGCAAAAAAAAATAGAAATTCAGACTCCATGAAAGATATCTAGGCTACCAACTTAAATGTGAAACCCAGGTTTGGGCTCCAGTGGCACAAAAAGGAATCAAAGAAGAGGAACACAGTCTCATCAAAATTTTACAAAGTACTTTCATGCAAATCTAATGAGATCGTAATGAGGTCTTCAACATCATAAAACATTTTTGCCAGTTTTTCCGTCCTAATCAGGCATCGTCCATCACTCACAGAACATGAGAAAATCAATGGCTGTCTGTCAGCAAGATCGAAACGAAATATCACCACATGAACACATTTGATACATCCCAGACCCTACACAGTCCATGGCTGACATCCAAATTATGCTGGGGAAACTATTTTAGTACCTATCATGACGCCTGCAACAAGACATTAAAAATGTCAAATTGAGCTAGTCATAATTTTAAATAAATGAAGGCAATAAATCTAATAAAAGCAAGGCAATGCTTGCACAGGAAAACTAATGTGAACTGAAAAAAGCTGCTTGGAATATAAAAATACATTTTAGAAATTATGTCGATTCCTCCTTTTTTCTGTTGTTAGCTACAAACTAATTTTGAAGTAGCATGACAAATAGCTTGTCAAAATTATCATAGTCAGCCGGTGTTTGTTCTTGACTCACGATATCATATATGTTCCAATGACAAAACTGTATGGAAAGAACATACAATATTCCACTCATGATACTGAAAAACGTACTAACATGGCATATGACTTATCAAAATTGCTTTGCTATAACCTCCCATTGTTTGATCTTGACTCTGAGGGACATTAGTTACAATTTCATTGACAATATTTTAAGGAGAAGCACACATAATATTCCATTCATGATATTGAAAAATAAATTATTAGCAAACAGGAAAACAAAAACATCGCAGCTGATGACCACAGAATGATATTGACCATCAAGACTCTACTACTAGGCAATTGGATGTGGAGAAAAAAAAATGGAATTCCACATTCACCATAATATTGACTTACCCTTGCACAAAAACGAAGAAAAAAATAAAATGAGTTCTTGAGAGATATTGCAAAAAAACGCAAAAAAAATAAAATGTGCTCAAAAGAACAAGTGAAGGTTTGATAAAGAGTATTGATGAGAATTGAGAACACCAAAGATATGACAACAACTAAGTGAATGATAAATCCCATATTTATTTGCTCTTGGTCACTGTTAATATGAAAAAGATTAGCATCACTTTCTGCAAATTTAAAGTTAAACCATGTCTTAAGAAATATTTTCAAACACCCACAAGTTTATACAGTGTTTAGCTTAGACAACCAACTCATGACAAATATGGTTAAAAAAAGCAAAAACAAATTCTAATGTGTAGTTTTTGGATTGCACTAGCTACTGAATGAACAAACAGAATAAAAATATTAAAAAATATATACAGCAATACCTATGCCGGTCATAATCTCTGCCACGATCCCTTGATCGAGAACGTGACCTTCTTCGATTCCTCGAATCATAGTTGCGAGATCGATCAGTATCTCTGTCTCGGTCTCTATGATCTCTATCATAATGCCGATCATGATCCCTAGTTCTTCGATCGTGTTCTCTGCCTCTATCTCGATTATCACCTCGAACCTCTCTTTCTATGTCTTGATCCCTGCTTCCTGCCCTGTCACGATCCCTACTCCGTTCTTTCGACCTAAGGCATTAATTTAAAAATATCATTGTAAATTAATGGCATTACATAGGGTTGTCCAAAGCATGGCAAACAAAGTAAATACCTTCTATCATCTTCAGAACGGTCAATCTTCCGCTTTTTGTTTCTCTCTTCCTGGGAAAATAGTTGTGAAGACATTGATATTGAAAAACAAACAAGTGGATTACATCTAGTCAATCGCAACCAGAATATGATGTTCAATATGTCATGAAGTCAAAAAGCAAGGAAAATAAAGAAATTGAAGATGGACATTGAAAGAAAATTTTGCCTTTGCAGTTGAAAATGTTTCAATTATCAATATCACTGAAGGCATCGATAAAGTGCACAAACAATTGGACAACTTTCACTGGCTCCCAGTGATATGTCATAGAGGTTTTATCAGATACTTTTCAGAAAGAGAATGAATAAATGAAACTAACATTGTCCTTTGTCTGGATGAACACATCAATGCCTACTCAAGAAAGTACTTGTAGCGAGACTCAAGGTCAATGAACTATATAGAAGCCTTTTTACAACAACTGTCAGCTGCAAAACGTAAGCTAATGGCCAATTCAGTTGTCTGTTTATCAATTGAAATCAAAATGGTAACTCAAAGTGAAGCTTTCAAAAAGAGATTTCCAATTTTCTGCTAAAAAAATGATCTTATGATCTAGAAACCAACAATTTGGGCCAGGACAGACCATTAATTTGGGCCAGAACAGATACCAATGTCCTCACTTAAAATTGTAAATTTTGAAAAGTTTGCTTCATAATTCATTCAGAAACACTTAAATCAGATAAATAGTGATTGTTAAGATGGCCCACAAGTTACCTAACAGGTGTTATGAGGTCTCTTTCTTTTTTAGCATCATATCCCAAATTACAACTAAAAACCAGGCCCATAAAAAAAAAGAACAAATTCTTCAAGATAAAAAAGAAAAGAATCTTCAGCTACCAATTTTAATATGATTTACATACTGTTCATCTGCTTACAGTTTCTTTCACTTATGTGATTGCAGTTGTCCAGACAGGGAATAGGACTGATTCTCAGAGCTCATATATGGCCACCTTTGATAATTCCAAAGATCCTCCCACATCACAGTGTGCTAACCAAAAAGAAGTGATGACAGAAAAACATAACCACATGTTGAATTTTCATTGAGGTAAGAAAACTCACTGATGTCAAATTTAAGTGTAACTCTTTATTGCAGAATGTCAGACATTAAACCAGCACCTGACGAACATGTTCAGAGATCGAACTTCAAAGACATTTAGTAACAAGACAAACCAAATCAACACAGAATGTAAACCGAAATAATAAGTGCATCCTGTTCAGGATTTTATGTACAGTACAGCAGCAGCATCTATCCCAAAGAAAGTGAATAGTTCCAAATCTAAGAATGCATCGAAAAAATTCTAGGATATTAAATTGTACATAAAAAAATGACGTGTAAAGGTTACCTGGAGTTCTGCTAGTTTCTCACGGATTTGCATATAGCCCAGATGAAGTTTCCCTCCAAAATGATCAGCCAAGCGACGGTCACTGTACACCACACCAATGAGCAGCTGATTCATTAGGACAAATACAAAATACGTATAGCTCTTACCAATTTGTTATAGCCTTTTAAGTTCTAAAAATATAGCAAAATATAAAATACAATATTCTCTATTAACAACAAAAAAGGTAATTCTCATAAAACTATGCATAAGGCCAGAATGCAGCAAGGATGTTATGCATTTATTATAAGTACTTCAAAATCAGGGTTCAGATTCTCAGAATCATAATTATAACTTTTATACAATAAAATGAGAAAATTACTTGTCATAGACACTCAAGAATGCTCCACAAATATCGCATACCCGCAACTTCTGATCAGTCTGCGAAAGAAACCCAGATTGTGTTATCATTCTTATATTAGATTCTATAGCAACTCTCTGAACGAAAGAGACAAAAAAGCTAATGACACAAGACAAGTGAAAAATACATACACAATTAGATACCAAGGCAATGATAAATGGAGCTGTCCAAAATGAAGGACAGAAAAACCCAAACCACTTATAACTGTTACTACAGCCAAGATACCCATGTTTCCCTAAAATCCCCTATCTTGTACTCTATCACACCAACACACATGCCCTGTTATTCCCATTATATCCTTGCCTTAATGGCCTTGACACATACTCAGATCATTACCTGGTAAATTGTGCTCAAACTCCAATACAATACCTGATCCTTCCAAGTTGAACCTTACAACTTAATTGGCTTATGTCTTTCTTAATGCCCCACTCACAAAGAAGTCTGCCCTGTCTTTTCTACATCCTCAATTGACAATTTTAAAAAACTACAAATTACATAGTAAAGTTACGGCTCAGTCCCCCTCAGAAGGTTAACATTACATTAATGGACATCAAATAAAATAATTGTTTAATTTATCCAGTGAGCTTTTGCAACTTAGAGTTGTACTCCATAAAAATTTAATCCTATCAGAAACAGGTTCTCATGACAACAAGAACAGATGTGGCAGGATGATAATACACATGCTAATACTTGGATTGCAGGAACCTCTATAGGCTACAACAGAAAGTTAGGATGACTGGAATATAAAGATAGCCATGACATCCAAATATAAGAAACAAGATCCCTAAAACCGCGATCTTTGAAATTCCTACAATTGTATGACAAGGACTGTTTGTAGATCAACTATTTTTCACTCAATTTTAATTATACAAGCATATATGTAGATCAACTATTTTTCACTAAATTTTAATTATATAAGCATATAAGAAACAAGGTCCCAAAAACCACGACCTTTGGAATTCCTACAATTGTATGACGAGGACTGTTTGTAGATCAACTATTTTCACTCAATTTTAATTATACAAGCATACATCTACAAGTGTACTCACAAAAGAACACATTTAAATATACTAAAGATCAATTTGTGTTGCAAAAAGGAGATGATGGAACAAAATTCACAATATCTGTTGAACTCACTATTCGAACATCAGCAGCGCTATACTTCGAAGATTCTAGGACTGGCTCTTGCCGTGAACCCAGCTGAAGAAAAAAAGTGTACTCATAATTGTAATGGCGCAAAAATTTCATAAAAGATAATATAAGATACAGTTCTACCATGTAAACAAATCAAACAAACTTATCATAAATTGACAGACAAAACAGTCATGTCTTAAATGTCAAAAGTGCAAAACCTTTTTCAGAGCTTCCGCCTCTTCTAGAGCTTTCTGGGCTTCATCTATCATACCCATCTCACCTGTTAATTTAAAGAAAAAATTAAGCTTTACAGGAAAATGAAAGAAATTACAATTAGTCTCCCAGATGTCCATTTTCTCAAAAAGTATCATATAATCCATCCATAATTTGCTCCACCAGACACTAGACAGCTGCTGTCAACAACCCAACCTTGAAATTTGATGCCCTTAAGCATTTGAATTTTGACACATAAAGAGATGCCATATCAAGCATTAAATTATTAGTTAAAAAGAAATAGCCATGTGAAACTATCTTTAAATTGATTGTTGTCGGCATCTATGGGATACTAACATGGTCCTGACATAGCCAATTGATTGCCTGAAATAGGAAGCACAATCAACATTGATGCTGCATCTGTACAACCTGTCCATTGAAACCCACATGGGACTAGGCATGGTGCCATTTCCGCACCACATCACCACCAAAACAGCACAATGGGATATAATATATAGTGGACCCACATGAATGCCACCCATATACCATGTCAGGGCCATGTCATCATGACATGAGCAACACATTTTTCCAACAAAGCCAAATTTAATTTATTTTTCACTTTTTATAGCATAAGGAGGCAAGTTTACCAAAAGAGATTAAATATCTATTCATATTGGGAAATGCACTATGAGTTGTCTGAACTCAAAAACATATTGAGAAACATCTACTCATCAACAGAAACTAGGGAGTAATTTACCAAGATCTTCTGCTTTCTTTAGTTTTTCATTAATCATTTCCTGGGTATGTGGGTCTGGAGGATTAAGAACAGGCAGAATTGCTAATGGAGAAGGATTTTGAATTGGCTGTGGCAAAGAAGCCCTGTCTTTGTTGAAAGCATCAAGAAGAAGCACCGACTGCAGCAAAAACAAGATCCCGGCTTAATTGCCAAAAAAAACATCTGACTAAACAAAAGAGCACTCAGAAGCACCATAAGCAACCTATAATTACATGCTTGCATGGCACAAAGTTGCTACACATTGATCTTGAATAACAAGACTTGAATTTACTCGGTGACTGCAGAATGGTACCTGTTTGTCAGCTCTTTGGGCTTTGAGCTCTTCCACCACCTCTAGGACCCGAATTTTACTATCAGTTTTTCCTTCAAAATCTATAGCATCACAGAGCAACCATATTGCATGTTGTTTAGTGGGAGAAGCAGTAAGGAATTATTGGCTATGATAACATGTGCAATGGATGCAATGTACAAGATACAAGCCACAAGAAAGACCAATAGAATTGAAAGCATCCACAGAATTACATATTTTGACAATGATCAAAGTACCTACGATAGTTGTAGGAAAACATTGTGAAATTATTTGCAATTCAAAACACATGTTCAATAAATGCCTTCATGGCAGGGAGGAAAAGAAATATATAAGTTTAATGACTAAGATGGAACCCCAGAAATTTACTCGATTGAAAATGCATGTAAAACATACACGAGAAAGTAAATGTGCAAATGTGCTAAAAGATCTAGATACAGGTACCACGCAAACTGGGGTTGTAACAGGATTGCACGCAATCTAGGGTCCGGCTCGGGTTGAACATCCTGAAATGACTTAAATTACTCGGATCATGGCCAAGGTATCAAGCAACTTGAACCAACCTGCACTCAAGCCCATATAAGGCTTATCAAGTTATGGGCCAACATCGGGCTTTATGACAGTTGGTATCAGAGTGGACTCAATACAAGCCACGGTGAGAAGAACAAAGTAGGAAGGTGCAACCCATGGATGGGGCTAGGGACACATGAAGACACGAACCAAAATAGGACCTCACATGACGCCTACTAGCAATGATTATGGACTACGCATTGGAACTTAGATGTTGACAAGGACGTCAAGACTTACATGTACTATCATTTACTTGGGCTTAAGCCTTTCAGATCGTGTGGTTCTAAGCCCATAAAGTCATTCAGTGATTGGTAAAAGATGGAAGAGAATCTACATTTCTGCTTATGATGAGATTGTTTCTTTTCTGTTTGTATTGGTTGCTAAATTCAAGAGAATGCTTCAATTGATCTTTTTTATGATCTTCCTAGTGAGATTTTTTGTTGGCCAATGCATGAAAGAGGAAAATCTTTGTTCACCTCACTTCCACTCTTCCAACCTTCAATAAGCATGAAACTGGGTAGACGACATAGAAAAACATTAATCTTAAACCAATAAATAAAGTCAACTTGAAGAACAGCATACCCATTGCCCATATAAAATTAGCTTCAAACACAAAATTGTAAATTTCAATATTATCATGGACAAAAAGAAATTACCGAATACGTCAGCTTCTTTTAATTTCTCCTTTATTTGCTTCGACAATTCGATGGCTTCAGGCGTCTACAATTTAAAAGGACAAAAACCATTACACAGGCTTGTGGTATCTGTCACATGACTGATTATCACATCATACATATAAAAGAATAGAACAATTACCTGAGTAACCTTGGATACAGATATTGCTATAGCAGCCTTAGCATCCTCATCCTCAAGTCGCTTGAGGGCTCTTTGAATTTTCCTTTCACACTCTACAATGAGTCTTTCTATCATATCTTCAAGTTCTCTATCAAAATTATGATCACCTTTTGCTTTTGCTTCTTCATATCTATGAAGAGTTTAGGAATAAAAGACGTGCAGTGCTTCAGTAGCAACAGAAAATGGAATCAAATAACTGAAGTTTCTGATTAGGAGCAATTCTAGCCATCCAGGCAAACAGATGTCTTAATATGTGTCGAACATCCATGTGTACATGTAGCATGCATATGTGTACAGTGAACTTTTATATGTAGGTCATACAATATCTATTGACAAATATGTATGCATAAAAAGCAAAAGAAAATATCTATTGACATGTATATACTAAAAAAGTCACAAAGAAGTCAAAATCTAAGAGCTGCTCCAAACATTATGAAACAAATTTACTGATCCCTCTCCATAATGTGATTCAATGGAGACCAAATAAGTGAGAAACTCATTCATAATCCTGAGAATTTTTTCCATCCAAGATTAAGGGTGTGTTGGCATTGTTCGCCAAGATGCTCCGGTGCATAAACATAAAAATAACCAGGAAGACTTAATAGTCCAGCATTATCTAATTAACAAATGACTACACCCAGCCAACTAAATAAAGGTGTTCAGGCAATATAAGAATGAAACATGAGAATTAATTTTACCCAATATATGTTCATTACGGGCATACAAATCTACATGTTCAGATCTTAAATCCGAAGAATCCTGTATAGCAATACATTATTCAATCAAGCAGCAGAAACATGTTTCCAATATGCGAAAGTCTAATTACATTATAGTGAAAGATATTACTCTAAAACTATAAGACGGCATTACGATGAAGACGTGAAATTTTGATAGATAGAACTTCTCTGCCCATATAAATGGTACAAACAAAGCAACAAGATTTGCACTCCAAGAAGCACCAACTTGGCAGTCAAATATCAGAACCTTTGGCTTCAAAACAGACTTGAGCTAAGAGAATACACATGCTTATTACATATTGTAGAATATGCCTGTTAAAAATTGTATAACTGTCCAGAAAAAATGTACAGATATTAGAGACCATTTAATATGATTTTGAATAACTAAAGTCATGATGAAGAAACAGTCATTGTTCAGCTGCATAACAATCGGCAAGCACACAAATTTAAACTTCAATATTACATAAAACATCAAGGCAGATATTTTATCCTGTATGAAGTCCAAAACCTTTGTCCCACAAAACTACACATGCGACAAAAAATGTGCTACTACATGGTGCATAGCCAATATGAAACTAACGATTATAATCACTGGAAAGGTTCATTGTTTACTAGAAGTCCTCATTCTAAATGCACCAGTTGTCAACGAATCTAAAGAAGAAGATATGCATAGTTTCTGAGCAGAAAGATACTCTTTTCTCAGCTGCAAGGAATGAATCTTCGGACAGGGACCCATATCCATTTTCTGATACAAACCAGTATAGATGTATCAGCGCACATAAAAGTAGATAAATAGTTTGAGATTTCAAGATTTTAACTGCAGACAAAACTATCATTAGGGCACTCCAAAAAGACAAGTCAAGTTAAAAAGACAAATGAAATGATACCAACTGCTGCAATGAACCATGGAATCCAAGCACGAAAGATGGAACATCAACAGCCAGGAAAACTAACCATAAAATGACAACTCAAGTAATTCTAACGTATAAAATTATCATATCAACAGTAACCAAGCTAAAAATAATTATAAGCTCCACAAGCTTCCCCTTCCAGACCAGAGAATACAAAAGCAAAAACTACATTATCAAGTTACCAACATCAAAATTACAAATGTAATAAAAACACCAGCAAATAATAAACAAAACACAAGCTCCAGGTACAAAAAGTTTTCGATTTTCAACACTAAGAAGACCTGATATAAACATATGATCATAAAAAGCATTAAAAACTCAAAACAAAAAAAAAACCAGAGCCAAACATCGCATAATCTCAAAACGAGGGGTAAAAAGGATTTTGACGGCAAACAATAACAGGAGAATTGCCCAAAACTAACACACCAACAGAATTTAACAAAACCCTAGCTATCAGGATCCAGGATCCATATCTATATGTAAACTGTAAAGGCATACAAGCCGGCGAGATGGATCGAAGGATTAGGGTTTCAAGGAGGTGAGGTAATCGACCGTAAGCTGGAAGAGGTCATGGGGGCAGAGGCCGGCCAAGAAGAGGCGGCAGACGTCGCGGTCGTAGTACTTGCGGTTCACTTCCGTCACGTCCCCGTTGCGGTTGGCCCCCATGAGCACGTCGAGCTGCTTCCTGATGGCGTCCATCCTCTCTCTCTCTCTCTCTGTGTCACTCTATCTAGGGTTAGGGTTTCGACGAGGGGTTTTGGGTTCTCCCTCTCTCCGACTCCCACCTCAACGAACAATCAGCGGCGGGCGATGGGGCCTTTTGTAAGGATCGAACGCAGAGAGAGTGAAGACAATATATCGAAGCTGTGTCGACCCTCGCTGTGAAGTCGTCTTCGACGGAGGAAACGCCGTCTTAAAAGGAAGCCGCCTCTCTTCGAGGAGTTGTGCAAGCCAAGAGAGGGGTAGTGGTTGGAATTTACAATAGGAAAAGGACGAATATGAAATAAAATTACAATGTCGACTTTTTAAAACATAAAACACCCAAACATAAAAATAATAATAATAATTATATATAAATATATATATATATGTATGAATATATATATATATATATATATGTATGTATGTATATATTTATACATATCTATATGTATATGTATGTATATATATAATATACACATACATATATACATACATATACATAGACATATATATATATGTATATGTATATATACATATACATATATACATACATACATACATATAATGTTCGTCATACCGTACCGTATCAACGTTTCGACCCGGGCTCAGTATGGTACAATACCGGTGTACCGAGCAGTACACCAGGGCATACCGAGTGGTACACCCTGGTGTACCGAACAATTTTATATTTTTTTCATTACTGTAGCAATATAGCGTTACTATAGTATATTACTGTAGCACCGTAGCGGTGCTATAATGATTCATTGTAACATTGTACCGATATCGGACGGTCCGCGTACCGATATACCGTCAAACCGGTACGTACCATCCATACCGGGTGATACCATTCGATACTGTATATCTTACATATATATATATATATGTATATACATATACATATATATATGTATATGTATGTAGCGCTACTATAGTATATTACTGTAGTACCGTAGCGGTGCTACAATGATTCATTATAACACTGTACCGATACCGAACGGTCCGCGTACCGATATGCCGTCAGACCGGTACGTACCACCCATACCGGGTGGTACCATTCGATACTGTATACCTTGCATATATATATATGTATATACATATACATGTATATGTATATACATATACATGTATATACATATACATATATATATATGTATATACATATAATATATATATGTATATATATATATTTATGTACATATATATATATACATACATATATATATATACATATATACATATATATATTTTTTAAAAAATATTAAATATATTTAATAATTTAACAATTTAAGTCAATTTTAATGGTTACCTATTAAAACTTAGCAATTGATTTTTGTTTCATATATGCGAGATAACCTCTATAATTTGATATGAGAATGGGATTTAGGGAGTTAACTCACCCTCCTTATATTTTTTTTATAAAAAATCTTCCAATCGTATATTTTGAAAGAAACTAAAAAAGATTATTCCTTTTATTCGATCATTGTGTAAGGTTATCATTTGGAAATTCATCGATATTGAAACACTCGAGATTTTTCTTTTTTACTATTGCATTCTTAGATCAATCCATTCTCAAAATAAATATTTTTTTTATTAGTTTCATCATCCCACCCAACCAAATATTTGGATTATCGGCATATTTTCTGTAAAAACTTCATATCTCATGGTGATTTCATGCTATCTTTCTTTCAATTGATATTGATAACCCACATCAATTTCATTCACCATTTGGGCTGTTGACCTAATATTCCTTAACATCTTGTGCTTAGAGAAGTCATTTCTCTGAACGAAATCACTGGATTAAAATCATCTTTAATCTACACCAAATTTGATGATTTAAGCCCACATCAATTTCATTCACCATTTTGGCTGTTGACCTAATATTCCTTGACATTTTGTGCTTAGAGAAGTCATTTCTCTGAATGGAAGTACAAAGTGCTGAAATGATATCAAAGAGTCTTGAGTGTAGTAGGGATGTTGACCTGATATATATCCAAACTTAGAGAAGAAACACTTTACCTTGAAATCTAAAATCATGAAGAGGCAACCAAACTCTACAATTAAAATACTTAAAAGTAAATTTATAATAAATTTCTAGCTTTTATATATAAGATGTACTTTGGATTTAAATTATATTTGTCGTTATCCAATTTGATGAGATAATAAATTTATTTGCTTATTAAGCCTAAACTATCAACCTAACATACTTAATTTTAAGTGAATAATACTAAATTCATTTCTCATTTTTGTAAAATATATTATAGTCTCTCTCACTTTGAAGTTTAATATCATCATCAAAAACTTATGATGTTATCCTTCAGTCGTAGCCACAGATAGCTCCCTTCTACTCATGCTCTTAAGCCAAATATTAGGTTAATTTTGATACTATTTATCATGATTTGACTTTATAAAATAATTAATTAGTTAATTAATTGAGTCTGAATTAATAAAATTTAAATATCTAAACTCAAGTTAATGACAATAGACTCATTTAATTCTACAAGTCTATCCAAATCATTCCAACATGAAATTTAAAATAGAGACTACATGAGTTTACTATCATTAGCTTAAATTAGACTCAATAAAACTAATGGATCAATTATATTATCATGTTATATTAAAAAAAATGAAAAATAAAAATATTACCTCATCAAGTTATCATTTCAAAGTCTAGATTAAACACATCTCTTTACTAATGTCACAATCACTGGATTAAAATAATCTTTAATCTACACCAAATTTGATGATTTAAATATCTCAACTATGGATCATTCCTTTTGGATGAGTTTTTTATTTTTTTCATTCATCACCATCATCTGTCAAGAGGGAGCAAGAAATTCAAAGGAGTAATACATATTTGACTCTTTCTCGTTAGAAAAGAGAGAGAGAGAGAGAGAGAGAGAGAGAGAGAGAGAGAGAGAGATGAAGAGCATCATATGAATAGAGTTTGGTTGATCAATGCAGACGGCAATTTGAGCCTAAAAACCAATTCTAATGATAGGTTAGCTTGGAAAGACCACATGAGATCCTATGTTGCTACATCAACTCTCAAGATTCAAGATTATAAGAGACTTAGAATTGAGCTTCACCTACACATAAGAGAAGTTAACCAAAGTACACAAACTTGGAATTGGCCACCACCTAATCCATATTTTTCACGCAATAGCTCAAGAAGCAAAGAAGAAATCTATTAGCAAAAACAATAATTCTAAGCATCATATTGATACGAAATTTGACATCATTTTTATTGATCCATAAAATCCAAAAGGAGCTCACAAGTGATATGCAGTCAAAAACCACAAGATCAAAAGCAATGATCATCGAAGTTCTTCTGTGTAGGTGAAGTAGAGACATGGGGAGGAAGTGGTTGCCGAATTAGACTAAAGCTGAACTCATTGGACACAAAACGAAGTTTCTTATGATCATACGTTTCTTCTGTACATCAATAAAGTTCATGTGGGACAGAATGAGTGTTAGTAAATTATTTGGATTCAAATACACTGGTGATTCTACAGAGTCTCCCAAACTATTCTTGGATCAGACCACAGTAAGTATAGAGAGAGAGAGAGAGAGAGAGAGAGAGAGGGCACCCTGGATTTAT
>LVTN01001393.1:22048-60071 GCA_001649415.1 Musa itinerans
TTATCAGAAGGTGTTGGACTAATAAAAAACACTATTAGACTATCACAAAGTTCTGATCCATTTTTAGATCAAAACTTATCTTCACCATTTATCCTTTTGTGTGGATTAACTAATTATGAGTATTAATGCAAAAACCATGAGTATGAGATGTTGTATTGATCCCAAACACAAAGCATCATATTGATACGAAATTTGACATCATTTTTATTGATCCATAAAATCCAAAAGGAGCTCACAAGTGATACGCGGTCAAAAACCACAATATCAAAAGCAATGATCATCGAAGTTCTTATGTGTAGGTGAAGTAGAGACATGGGGAGGAAGTGGTTGCCGAATTAGACTAAAGCTGAACTCATTGGACACAAAACGAAGTTTCTTATGATCATACGTTTCTTCTGTACATCAATAAAGTTCATGTGGGACAGAATGAGTGTTAGTAAATTATTTGGATTCAAATACACTGGTGATTCTACAGAGTCTCCCAAACTATTCTTGGATCAGACCACAGTAAGTATAGAGAGAGAGAGAGAGAGAGAGAGAGAGAGGGCACCCTGGATTTATGAAATGAAACATGTAATCAAATGTTCAGATTATGAGAAGATCTAAGAGTATGTTTACAGTGGGAGGGCATTCATTTCATGTCAACAGGAACAGTTTCTTTGATTAATATTTGAAGAAAAATTACATATAAAGCATGATTACTTTATCAGAAGGTGTTGGACTAATAAAAAAAACAATTAGACTATCACAAAGTTCTGATCCATTTTTAGATCAAAACTTATCTTCACCATTTATCCTTTTGTGTGGATTAACTAATTATGAGTATTAATGCAAAAACCATGAGTATGAGATGTTGTATTGATCCCAAACACAATAATGTGCCTCTTCACTGGCTTCATCAACAAAGCATGGAACTTGTCAGCCTTGACCTCAACAGTGACTTGTTCATCATTTACTTGCTTGAAATGATGTGGCTTTCAACATTAGCTACATGACTGGCTTTTGATCATTTGCATTTAAGTTCCTACATGATGAATTCCTCTTCTTATGACTATTTATAATTGACATGGATATGTGTGGATTTATTATATATGGACCTAATGTGGCATTGTAAAATATAAATAATTGATAATTAAAAGGCTTTTTTATGTTATATTAGTGATAGGGCTAATAATATACCACCCAGTAGAGACTTTACATGTGGATGCCAACCTCTCATAAAGTGATTGGATCTGTTGTATCACTATGAACCACAATGGAAAATATTCTTCGAATTAGAGATTATTTGGAGAATATTTTTCTAACCGATTTCAATTAGAGATACGAGACTATAAATATAAATAAAAGTCCCATCGATCGTTACATATGTTATTCTCTATTCTCTCAACTTTAAATATTTTATCTCAAGATATTTACTCATGTTGAGTATCGATTAATTTGATTATCAAAGGGATTATACCGTATTGATATTTTTTTTCTTGCATAAGAAAACACAGAGGTTTGGTTGGATATTAGATTTCTATTATTTTCTCCAAGTTCATGATATTGACAATTATTAGAGTGCCTAAGATTTAAGAATAAAGCCAAGTTGAATAATCTTCGAAATTTGGATTGATGATCAGCTTCTGTACTAATATATAGTCTATCTTTTCAGTTCTCCTCAAAAAACAGATGGAGCAAAAAATAAAGTTTTTAACATAAGAAATGAAGAATAATATAATTAAGAAATTCAAATAGTCACATGAAAATTTGAATTAGTAGTGGGTAATAGTATCATATAACCTGTCTATTTATATAAAATGAGTATATTAGATAATGATAAGACAAGAAATGACTTAGCAAATATCTTAAAATGCAGAAGCTAATATGTAAACAATCCTCATGAGACAATGGATAATGAGGGAAGCATAATAGGTGATGGTGGCACATCGAATTGCTCTCAGTCTTGTGTGTGCAGTGTCATAATGATTTCACATCTGTAGGTGAGGGTGGTTGATGATGATGATGACAGTGTTATGACTGAGAGGAAAGAGAGAGAGAGAGAGAGAGAGAGAGATGAAGAGCATCATATGAATAGAGTTTGGTTGATCAATGCAGACGGCAATTTGAGCCTAAAAACCAATTCTAATGATAGGTTAGCTTGGAAAGACCACATGAGATCCTATGTTGCTACATCAACTCTCAAGATTCAAGATTATAAGAGACTTAGAATTGAGCTTCACCTACACATAAGAGAAGTTAACCAAAGTACACAAACTTGGAATTGGCCACCACCTAATCCATATTTTTCACGCAATAGCTCAAGAAGCAAAGAAGAAATCTATTAGCAAAAACAATAATTCTAAGCATCATATTGATACGAAATTTGACATCATTTTTATTGATCCATAAAATCCAAAAGGAGCTCACAAGTGATACGCGGTCAAAAACCACAATATCAAAAGCAATGATCATCGAAGTTCTTATGTGTAGGTGAAGTAGAGACATGGGGAGGAAGTGGTTGCGGAATTAGACTAAAGCTGAACTCATTGGACACAAAACGAAGTTTCTTATGATCATACGTTTCTTCTGTACATCAATAAAGTTCATGTGGGACAGAATGAGTGTTAGTAAATTATTTGGATTCAAATACACTGGTGATTCTACAGAGTCTCCCAAACTATTCTTGGATCAGACCACAGTAAGTATAGAGAGAGAGAGAGAGAGAGAGAGAGGGCACCCTGGATTTATGAAATGAAACATGTAATCAAATGTTCAGATTATGAGAAGATCTAAGAGTATGTTTACAATGGGAGGGCATTCATTTCATGTCAACAGGAACAGTTTCTTTGATTAATATTTGAAGAAAAATTACATATAAAGCATGATTACTTTATCAGAAGGTGTTGGACTAATAAAAAAAACAATTAGACTATCACAAAGTTCTGATCCATTTTTAGATCAAAACTTATCTTCACCATTTATCCTTTTGTGTGGATTAACTAATTATGAGTATTAATGCAAAAACCATGAGTATGAGATGTTGTATTGATCCCAAACACAATAATGTGCCTCTTCACTGGCTTCATCAACAAAGCATGGAACTTGTCAGCCTTGACCTCAACAGTGACTTGTTCATCATTTACTTGCTTGAAATGATGTGGCTTTCAACATTAGCTACATGACTGGCTTTTGATCATTTGCATTTAAGTTCCTACATGATGAATTCCTCTTCTTATGACTATTTATAATTGACATGGATATGTGTGGATTTATTATATATGGACCTAATGTGGCATTGTAAAATATAAATAATTGATAATTAAAAGGCTTTTTTATGTTATATTAGTGATAGGGCTAATAATATACCACCCAGTAGAGACTTTACATGTGGATGCCAACCTCTCATAAAGTGATTGGATCTGTTGTATCACTATGAACCACAATGGAAAATATTCTTCGAATTAGAGATTATTTGGAGAATATTTTTCTAACCGATTTCAATTAGAGATACGAGACTATAAATATAAATAAAAGTCCCATCGATCGTTACATATGTTATTCTCTATTCTCTCAACTTTAAATATTTTATCTCAAGATATTTACTCATGTTGAGTATCGATTAATTTGATTATCAAAGGGATTATACCGTATTGATATTTTTTTTCTTGCATAAGAAAACACAGAGGTTTGGTTGGATATTAGATTTCTATTATTTTCTCCAAGTTCATGATATTGACAATTATTAGAGTGCCTAAGATTTAAGAATAAAGCCAAGTTGAATAATCTTCGAAATTTGGATTGATGATCAGCTTCTGTACTAATATATAGTCTATCTTTTCAGTTCTCCTCAAAAAACAGATGGAGCAAAAAATAAAGTTTTTAACATAAGAAATGAAGAATAATATAATTAAGAAATTCAAATAGTCACATGAAAATTTGAATTAGTAGTGGGTAATAGTATCATATAACCTGTCTATTTATATAAAATGAGTATATTAGATAATGATAAGACAAGAAATGACTTAGCAAATATCTTAAAATGCAGAAGCTAATATGTAAACAATCCTCATGAGACAATGGATAATGAGGGAAGCATAATAGGTGATGGTGGCACATCGAATTGCTCTCAGTCTTGTGTGTGCAGTGTCATAATGATTTCACATCTGTAGGTGAGGGTGGTTGATGATGATGATGACAGTGTTATGACTGAGAGGAACCTCCAACCAATGATGGCACCTCTGAAGGATTCCAACCCCAAAAAGCATGCAGGACTGGAGAAACTGAGTCAGAAAAGGCCAATGCCTTGACATCTCTGTCACAATTATGAAACAGAAAAAAAATTGTATTAGATGGATTAGTCTGTGCACTTTTTCTTTAATAATTCTCCTGAAATCTTTCCATCCACTCATCTTTCATCTCATGCTTATGATTGAGGAAGTATTAAGCAGTGGGAAATGTTGTTGGGTTGACTGAATCATCCCATGAAGTCCTCTGGAGTGAAGTGATCCTTCACAGAAATCATTCAAAGATCCTACATATCATAGATCCTACATATCATGTCTAATAAATATTTTAAGGATACTGTCAATTAGATGAAGTGACATAAGAATTTGTTGGTGACTTAGCTGACCAAGTTAGATTACCTAACTTGAGTAAAAGGAAGATTACCTAACCAAGTTAGATTCCCATATTGGAGAAGGATGAATCATGGGCTTGTAATAAATAGCATGCAGTTTTAGGTTTGATCATGGTCCAACACAATTCTTATGCTTCCAATTATGTTGCATTAAATGTGGAAGCTCAACTCATTTCAAACTTTAGATTTAAGATACAAGACAGCCCCTTCAAAAGAAATATCACAAAAGCCAACTCCACACTTCAAAAGTTTCTGCTTCATCAATCTTTGTTGACAAGGGAAGAAAATGGAATGCAGCAATCAGAGAGAAGGCAAACAGGCTTTCTGGCAAAACGAGGACAGTAGGACCTATTGTGAGTCATGTCAGTTGCCTTCTTCTTCTTCTGCTAAGACATCCAGTTAGAGATGTGCCTGCCATTATAGGCACTGGCAAAGAGTTTAATGACCTTGAGAGTAGTTAGTAACAAGCCTGTCCACTAAACACCCTTGAGTCTTCACCATTCTAATTATGAGTATTAATGCAAAAACCATAAGTATGAGATGTTGTATTGATCCCAAACACAATCTAAATTTGTGTCCACAATCCAGTCATGAGTTGTTGGAGGATGATGTAGTTAAGCAGTCAATCAGAAGAATCAGCATTACTGAAACTTTTGATGAAGTCACATATCATAGATAATCTTTTGAAGATTGGTCACAGAGTGAACATTTTGTTTTTGTAGGTTGATCCTTTCTTATTGCCCTTCAGGAGTTGATTCAAAGGTACAACTTCTACAACTTATAATGGTTCTTACCCTTTGTTCATGTCATACACTGATCAAACTACTGCTTACCAGGTACCATGTTAAAGATGTATTAGACATAGTGACACATCATTGATTGCATTAAGCTCAGTAACCATATGCTCCAAACACAAGGGAAAGAGATCTAGCATATGGTGCTGGCTTTCCGTCTTTGAAGTAGCTTGAAATAGCAACCTTCTGTGGGACTCTAGTATTGCAATTTTGTATTGAGAAAAGAAGGCCAACCAAACTGTTTCTCGAGTGCCCATAGCTGTCTTCAGAAGGCTTTCTACTGAAGCAAAGTTGGTTTGGGGCCATGGAGTGAGAAAGTGGCCATTTTCTTCCTCATCAATCCAGAAGAGTGTTATAAAACACCCTGCACCTAAAAGAAAAAGTTGAAAAGGAGCAGGATCAAAAGGATCTCAATCCTTGCAAGGAAGAACCGGATGCCATGTTCATCGAATGAGAAAGAAACAAGCATGGCTTGGAAGTCCGAGGCTGTTTCTCTGTGGTGAATTGTGTTCCAAGTTCAAGCCATCTCTCCCTATAATGATAAGACAAGAAATGACTTAGCAAATATCTTAAAATGCAGAAGCTAATATGTAAACAATCCTCATGAGACAATGGATAATGAGGGAAGCATAATAGGTGATGGTGGCACATCGAATTGCTCTCAGTCTTGTGTGTGCAGTGTCATAATGATTTCACATCTGTAGGTGAGGGTGGTTGATGATGATGATGACAGTGTTATGACTGAGAGGAACCTCCAACCAATGATGGCACCTCTGAAGGATTCCAACCCCAAAAAGCATGCAGGACTGGAGAAACTGAGTCAGAAAAGGCCAATGCCTTGACATCTCTGTCACAATTATGAAACAGAAAAAAAATTGTATTAGATGGATTAGTCTGTGCACTTTTTCTTTAATAATTCTCCTGAAATCTTTCCATCCACTCATCTTTCATCTCATGCTTATGATTGAGGAAGTATTAAGCAGTGGGAAATGTTGTTGGGTTGACTGAATCATCCCATGAAGTCCTCTGGAGTGAAGTGATCCTTCACAGAAATCATTCATAGATCCTACATATCATGTCTAATAAATATTTTAAGGATACTGTCAATTAGATGAAGTGACATAAGAATTTGTTGGTGACTTAGCTGACCAAGTTAGATTACCTAACTTGAGTAAAAGGAAGATTACCTAACCAAGTTAGATTCCCATATTGGAGAAGGATGAATCATGGGCTTGTAATAAATAGCATGCAGTTTTAGGTTTGATCATGGTCCAACACAATTCTTATGCTTCCAATTATGTTGCATTAAATGTGGAAGCTCAACTCATTTCAAACTTTAGATTTAAGATACAAGACAGCCCCTTCAAAAGAAATATCACAAAAGCCAACTCCACACTTCAAAAGTTTCTGCTTCATCAATCTTTGTTGACAAGGGAAGAAAATGGAATGCAGCAATCAGAGAGAAGGCAAACAGGCTTTCTGGCAAAACGAGGACAGTAGGACCTATTGTGAGTCATGTCAGTTGCCTTCTTCTTCTTCTGCTAAGACATCCAGTTAGAGATGTGCCTGCCATTATAGGCACTGGCAAAGAGTTTAATGACCTTGAGAGTAGTTAGTAACAAGCCTGTCCACTAAACACCCTTGATTTGGACAAGGGAACCACCCTACTTTGCTGGGGTTTACATTTATTTTAGTTTGAGTAGCTTGTAAGCAAGACACCTCTAAATTTGTGTCCACAATCCAGTCATGAGTTGTTGGAGGATGATGTCGTTAAGCAGTCACTCAGAAGAATCAGCATTACTGAAACTTTTGATGAAGTCACATATCATAGATAATCTTTTGAAGATTGGTCACAGAGTGAACATTTTGTTTTTGTAGGTTGATCCTTTCTTATTGCCCTTCAGGAGTTGATTCAAAGGTACAACTTCTACAACTTATAATGGTTCTTACCCTTTGTTCATGTCATACACTGATCAAACTACTGCTTACCAGGTACCATGTTAAAGATGTATTAGACATAGTGACACATCATTGATTGCATTAAGCTCAGTAACCATATGCTCCAAACACAAGGGAAAGAGATCTAGCATATGGTGCTGGCTTTCCGTCTTTGAAGTAGCTTGAAATAGCAACCTTCTGTGGGACTCTAGTATTGCAATTTTGTATTGAGAAAAGAAGGCCAACCAAACTGTTTCTCGAGTGCCCATAGCTGTCTTCAGAAGGCTTTCTACTGAAGCAAAGTTGGTTTGGGGCCATGGAGTGAGAAAGTGGCCATTTTCTTCCTCATCAATCCAGAAGAGTGTTATAAAACACCCTGCACCTAAAAGAAAAAGTTGAAAAGGAGCAGGATCAAAAGGATCTCAATCCTTGCAAGGAAGAACCGGATGCCATGTTCATCGAATGAGAAAGAAACAAGCATAGCTTGGAGGACCGAGGCAGTTTCTCTGTGGTGAATTGTGTTCCAAGTTCAAGCCATGTCTCCCTCTTCTTCTGTAGCTGAATGATCTTTGCTAGTGAGTTGGTTCCTAAATCCTTCCAAGGTAGCAACCATATACCTTGTTTTTACCGATCTATGTTCTTACTAAAATGAAGATCTCAGCAAGTTTGTTTTATCGTTATGGAGAAATAGTTTGTTCAAGTTTCTTCTGTATTTTTCAAAATTTTCTTAAGATGTAGTTCGATGGATCATGGAAAACATCAATTACATTTCTCATTTAGTTTTGCTAATCTACTTAGTGCAGTGTTTGAATAATCTAGAATTATCAGTATACTGTTTTAAGAAACTATCTTACTTATAACTTCTGAAAAATGTATATACTGAGAATGCGAGGAGGGACAAAAGATTGCCATTTGGTTAGCCTTGAAAGTTGAGTAAAACTGGTTAAACTCCAAAGTAATCAAGCTTCTATTACATAATCTATTATAAAATTTCTAAAGCTTTCTTCGTTTGCTTTTGGGAGTACTACTTAAATAACAGTACAGCTAAACATGACTGCAGAAAGGTTCTCATTGTGCAAAAAATCTTTAGTCACTTTCCTCCAAAAGAAGTGCTTTTATAGTGACAAACTGGAAATGAAAAGTTTAGAACAGGGTGGCAGGTAAACTCAATTATTGTCTGAATAATGGAATAACAAAAGTACCAGGAGGTGTAAATATACTTGTAATTTCAATCGATGAAAGTACATGGTTGCAATCCTCAAGTCCAATAGCATTACATCTTTCTTTTAGTTTTTGAGTAAACAGATTATGGTCATACACTCTTCAACAATGTCCAAAGAAGAACTGATGTTGTTTTCCTTCACTGAATCTTAGATTTGGAAGTTTAGGAATCCATAATTGTAGTCGTTTAAAAGAAAAGAGGACTCCACCTCCAGCTTTTCTTGGATGCGGATAAAGCTTTTACATTAACTTGATCAGAACAGAAAATGATTTGCGGAAATGCAAAGAAAGATGTGAAGCTCTGCCAAACATATATTGCTGAGATGTAATGCTTGAGAAGAGTGGAAGCAGACATTCTTCTTAGAAGCATTGATTAAACAACTGCTTGCACATGACATTTTACTCAAAGAAAAGTTGGAATGTGGTTTAGAGAAAGAAGAAAACAAGTATGTAAGTTTAAAATACTCTGATCTTGTATAATGTATCTCTATTACTCAACCATCATTTCCATATCCATAAAGGAGACGATTGTCTGATAATAGACTAAAAACATGATTAATCATAACTGTCATATTCATATCGATTCCTTTTGCAGCCAAATTTGATGTTCTTTGGAGGATGAACACACAATTGATTTGAACCTTCTTATATGGAATGAAGATCTAGGATACTACTATCATTAACACCATCTGAAAACTTACTTGTCTCATGCATTTCAGGCACCTCTGTGGTTAAGCCACTAATGACAAGGAGATGGGCAAGAAAGGGAGTTGGTTTTCTGCTATCAAAAGAGCCTTCACTTCAAGCTCCAAGGATAAATTTGTTGACTCAAAAATTCCAACCCAAGTAAGTTGAACAAAAGTTTCCCTCAGCATGAGAACCTGCAAGCATTAATTACTTTAATGACTGTCTCAATAGGTCTACATAGAGAGAAAGCTCAATTACTGAGATCAAATAGATTATCCATTAATTGTGTGAGAATTCATATGAAGGTATTATCCTGGCAACACAAAGAATGCCTTTGCAGAACAGAACAATTCTAGAGAAATTTCAACTACACTGACTCAACAAAAGAAAACAATACTACTTAATCTGACAATTCCAAAACAATATCTTATTTTTTATGAGAATCTATGTTGGAATATAAACTCAAAATGTTATGGAGAGTATGATTATGTTAACTTCAAATATATATATGATTCAACCTTCTGCACGAGGTATTATAATGTCAAATTTGCTATAGTTCAATGATCAATCAACCATGACAGTTGTTAATTAACAAAATTCTAATCCTACAGGACTGCTTTATGATTGCAGGGTTTAGAAAAGAAATCTACAAGAGAGAAGAAAAGATGGGGTTTCGGGAAATCGAAGCATGGCGAGTTCAGTTCCTTCATTCCCCTGTATAGAGAACCAAGCAGCATTGAGAAAATACTTGAAGATGCCGAAAATGAGCAGCACCAGAGATTGCATTTGGTGCCCCCGCAGAAAATTCAACAGTCTAAATCACCTGCACTTAAGCCAGCAGTCATCCCCAACTATGTTCGCATTTCAGCAACCAGAATTCAAGCAGCCTATAGAGGTTACAAGGTGAGCTCAATTAGTATTTGAATTGCGGCTTCCTTCTTTTTATCCTATTAGTATTTGATTTATCGATATAAAATACACGGATCAAGTAGACTAAAATCAGAATGTCAGTGTGCAAGAAAAAAGAACTAATACCACCTGCCATAGAGAATTTAGAATTCTGCAACATGATAGAGGTGGCTTTTTGTCCTACCTTTTACTCGAAGAACAGATATGCACCTTAGCAGAGATCATAATTAGTTGATATCAGTTTCATCTAAAGATCAAAAGAGCCATGCACAGAAAACTGTATATTGCAACCTTTTGTTCATTAAATCTCAGCTCCATGATCTGTTTAGTGAGCTTAAAAGAAGATAAAAATCAAAATTCCTTTACATGAAGCAGGCAAGGCAGAGCTACCGAGCGCTGAGGGGACTAATGCGACTTCAAAGAGTCATGAGAGGGCAGCACGTGAAGCATCAGACGATGAACACCATGCGATGCATGCAGATGCTTGTTCGAGTACAGTCACAAATACACAGCAGGAGGCTGCAGATGGTGGAGAGCAGGAGCCTTCAACTCCACCACACTCCGCGAATGAGCGAGAAGGAGATGGAGAGCAACTTTGGCGAATGGAGCGTTGCTCACCAAGTGAGAGATCACCATCAACAATTACTTGCCCAATGCTTCTCATGCATATGAGCATCTCTACTAACTTTGGTTGTGCACATCTTGCAGACCGAAGCAGGAGGCTACGGAGAATGGGACGATAGCTTGCTCACCAAAGACGAGGAGGAAGCGAGGATGCGAAGGAAGGTGGAGGCAGTCATCAAGAGAGAGAGAGCATTGGCTTATGCTTATTCCCATCAGGTAATGTTCCCATGCTGATGAATCAAACAAGTTCTGCCATCATTATTACAGTAAACACACTATCTGCTAACTTGTTCATGGATTCTTTGATGGAAGCTACTGAAGGTGACGCCCAGGTCAGCCGAGGCGATGCTGACGGGCCTCCGGTCCGCCAGCGCCCCATGGTGGTGGACATGGCTCGAGCGGCAGCTCCCGTCCGACCAAGCGTACGCGGGGCCGCCAGTCGAAACGCCACGCTTCCTCGCCACCGGACTCCCGCGAGCCACGCCCGCCCCGGCCCCGGCCCCCGCCCCCCAGCGGCAGCACCGCTCGCCCCCGGACCCCCGCGAGCCACGCCCGCCCCGGCCCCGGCCCCCGCCCCCCAGCGGCAGCACCGACACCGCTTGCGCCGCAGGCACGAGGACGCGGACGACGCGAGCCTCACAAGCTGCCCGCCGTTCGAGGTGCCCAACTACATGGCGCCCACGGCCTCCGCCAAGGCCAAGGTGAAGGGCCACCATGCGAACCGGGAACCGAAGAAGAAGAGGTTCTCGTTTGCTCTGGGGCAGAGCATAGGCTCCCTGTTCGGCGGCAAGGAGACCATGAGTGGCGGAGGTTGCGGTGCCGGCAGTGGCTGCGGGGCGTCGCAGAGGACGGGAAGACGAGGGAAGCACAGGTCGACGGTGTCGGTGGGTGGCATGAGCATCGACTCCATCGTGTCGCTGCCTGCGGGCGCTGTTGCCGGGCGGAGGAGCTTCGCGTAGTTATTCTTCGTGTGTTATCTGACTTGTTTTGTTTTTGTTGTGTTTTCTGCTGTTTATGTTTTTGGTATCAACTCTCCCATGAACTCTGTGACTGTGTTGTATGTTTGATCTTTGTTGATTGCAGTAATAAACATCAGTAATAACAATTCTTATCTTATAATTGTTTACATTTAGGATAATGTATGTTACTCCCTCACATGAGAAAATGCTTATGAGTCTACATGCATAAAATCTACATATGGGGAAAATGGATCGAATCGAGTCATCCCAAAAGAGGGTTACGGATCCGATCATAAACAGAGATCACATCATCACAGAAACGGACTCGGACCATGCGGTTTCAAGAACCCGATCCGGACCCGCTTTGGGCCGTCTATAATGGTACCGTCGGCGCTGCTTTTGGATTTCGGAGCCGCAGGTGAATCAGCGGAACCAAAGAGGACCAGCTGCGACCGCCGTTTCCTGCGGTCCCAGCCAGACGCGACGCCTGTGCGAGTCATTAAAGGAAACGGAAAACCCTAGAAGAAACCTTAGAGGCCGCTCGCTTCTCGTTTGTCGCAGCCCCCGGAGTCTCCCGGACGACGAAGCGAAGCGATGTGGTGGCGATCCAGAGCTAGGGTTTTCCTTCTCCGATCCTTGATCCGACGGCCCTTTCCGTCCCAATCGAAGCGCGGTTCTTCCAAAACCCTGTCCCCGATCCCTCCTTTCACGCTCGGATGGGCCCGTCCCGTCAACCCCCAGTTCCAAAACCTCCGGTTCTTCTCTTCGCCAAGCGAAGCTGTTTCTGGAGATGACGAAGATAAAAACCGTAGCTTTGGTTTCGTGGAGTCAAGTGATTCATTGATTTCGGATGCCGGCGAAACTGGGATCGACGGAGTTGATGATGGAGGGGAGGGTTCTTCCGAGTTGGATGGTGGGAAGGATGAAAGTCAGGTGGGGGCAGAGAGCCTGAGCTCTTTACGGGAGGAGAGCATTCAGGATGATGATTCCTTGGGCATTTTTGCTGCCAAGGAGCCCGTAGGCGAATCAGCAGAGGATCAGCGCTCGGTTACTGAGATTGATATCCAGCAGGTCGACAAGGTACGGTCCCTTCTTCGAGATTCTTCGCAAGAGCCGTTGGAATCTAGCTTGGATAAGATTGAGGTCAGTTTGAGTGAAGAGTTAGTGGCGATGGTGCTTCAGACACCTTATGTCTCGGGTCACAATTTGGTTGGCTTCTTCAGATGGGCTTTGAGAAGCGAAGAATCGGTCAGATCTTTGAAGATGGTGGAGCTTCTTGTCAATGCTCTCAGCAGTTCTGCAGATCTTAACAAAATGGAGGCATACATGTTGTGGGATTTGATCAAGGAAATTGGAAATGAGAAGGGGTTGGTAAACACTTCGATTCTTAATCAATTAATATCAATGTTTGGGAGACTTGAGAAAGCCAGAGCAGGTCTTGAAGTTTTCGACAAGTTCGATGAATTCAGTTGTAACCCAGATGGAAATACATACTACCTAACAATTGAAGCCCTTCGTAAACGATCCATGTTTAACGCTGCATGGTCTGTTTGCGAGAAGATGCTTAGCTCAGGAAACCTTCCTGATGGTGAAAAGCTTGGTAAGGTGATAGCTTTCTTATTGAAAGGGAAAATGACAAAAGAGGCCCATTTGGTTTATTTGATGGCTCAGGAAAAGAAGATATTCCTTCCAAGATCTAGCTTCGATTATTTGGTCAGCAGTCTCTCTAGAAAGGATGAAACTGTGCGGATAGCTCTAGAGTTATTGGACAACTACCCTACAGATTCTCTCAAGTATGCAAATACAACTTTTGGTTCAGTGGTTCACGGATTATGTAGGGTTAAAGAGCCACATGAGGCAAAGAAATTGCTGCTAAGAATGGCGCAATCAGGGCCAGCACCTGGAAGTGCAGTGTTCAATTATGTTATTACTGCTTTGTCTAAAGGAGGAGAAATGGAGGATGCCATTGCTGTGATGAAGATAATGGAAGGTAGAGGACTACGACCAGATATTTATACTTACTGTGTAATCATGAGTGGCTTTGCAAAAGGCGGCCTGATGGATGAGGCATATGGGATCTATTGTGAAGCCAAGAAAAATCATGCTAAACTTAGTACCGTAACTTATCACATACTTATACGTGGTTATTGCAAGATGGAGGAATATGACAAGGCCCTTAATTGCTTGAAGGAGATGAAAGACTATGGGGTACAACCTAATGCAGATGAATACAATAAATTAATAAAGACTTTATGCCTCAAGGCTGTTGATTGGTGCACAGCTGAGAAGCTTATGGAGGAGATGAAAGAGAGTGGTCTGTTCCTTAAGGGAATAACCCGCAGTCTTATTACAGCAGTGAAGGAATTGGAACAGGAAGCACAGTCAGAATCAGTTCACGCTGAAGCATAAGTTAACATATTCTGAACTGAGGCTGGCTATTTATGCCTAGTTGTTGTATTATTATTTAACATCAAGATGTAGGCATGGAAATGAGCTTCAGAGTCATGAATATGTTCTTACCACACAATTTTGTACTTTCAAGGGGCATCTTTCTTTGGGCCTTTTATTTTTTTGCTTTTCATTTAATTTCAGTTGCTTCTTAATAAATAATAGTGTCTTTTGTTGCTTATCTTGTATAAGCTAATAGACCCTATTCATGTTCTTTCCTTTCTTTTATAGTTTAAGCTCCATTTCAGCCATTTATATATATGCTATTTTTTATTTGAGAACTATTAGTCAACATAATGCTTTAAGCGGTAGGTTCATTGTTGACTTAAGAATCTTAACTGCAGAATGCTTAAAAGACTATTTTATATGTTTGGTTGGAAAGTGCTGCTTACTATAAGGTGATGGTATTGTTGATCCCAGTTGCTCAGCTTCTATTTACTATGGAAATGTTTTTTTTTTAATTTACTATGGAAATGTTGCCCTCATGCATGTCTGTGTTTGAATTTTTTTTTCCCTCAAATGAGATTTTGTATTTTCCTCAGCATCTGCTTAGTTCATTAACCTGCATTGTTACTATTTGATCCACGAAAACTTATTCTCAATGAGATGTATCCCCGTCTACCTTGCAACCCTCCTCTCCTACAGGCCCTCTTCCTTTAAATGCTTACTTGATTGTTGAGACGGGCAACATATGATTTACAAGTGATCAAAGTTTATTGACATGCAAATTGTAAATGCTTTGATTAGTTTATGCTGCTTTATCTTGTCAATATGCAGTGTCTTATAGATACTTATAACTGCCTTATCTTATATATGTATATCTTCACTGTGTGTTTATTATTTTCCTGTACAGTTACCGGTCACTGTCCATGTGTGCACAACAGAAGTATATCAGGAAGACTGAATCATGTTGCAAATAAGATATTGAAGGACATCAAGGGAGAGTATTTTGCTGCAATGGTTTGGTAAAAAAAATTACTTTTGTGTTAGTTAACTGTTTGTTATGCAGGTCTTGCAGATAAATTTCTAACTTCTGTTCAATTTTATTCACTAGTCCTATTTTCAGCATACATAGTAATATCTGGCTTAGATTCTGCCTTTAAGCCAGTGTTAGAGGTTGATTACCAATTTGTTTAACTCTTGATAAATACAGGACTTTACTCTGGCGATGGTAGTCTGCATATAAGCCACCATACTATGACATCCTTAGTTGATAAATTTTTTGAAGTATCTTAGGTTTAATACTAAGATGAGGTTCTGATTAGCTGAAGAAATGCATATTCAAGACAAATTCTAATTTAAAGTATGGATTTTGCTAAGCTCTAAGGTTTTGTATGCACAGAATGCTAGCTAGAATGCAGAAGTTTGTGTTTTGGCATCAAACACATAACTGTAGATAATTTTAATATCTTTGGAGATTCACATGCTTTAAATTGGTGAATCGTGTTTGTAGTTATACTTGATGTTGAGCCAATTACATATTACCCCTTCTAATTAGATCTCTTTAGCATTTCGATCCCTAGACTTAAAAAAAATTACATTGAAATTTTTATAAATATGAAAGTGAAATTTTTATAAATATGAAAGCGAAACATTTAATCTTATTTATCCTAACATTGTCGGTTTTACCGATAGAAGATACAACACGTGACAGCACATGCATGAATGACACGAAAATGATGGGCAAAAAGATAATTTCAACAATGGTAGTGGATGATAGCGTCGTGAGTAGTTGTTGTGGTGGTAGTCGGTGAGAATGATGTGGTGGTCGGCCTTGTCGATGTGAATCCAAACATCAACAACGAGAAAGAGAAGGCAGAGTGATGAGGCATCTGCATCGGTGCTGTATCGGCGCTGCCTCTTCCTCTTCTGACATCGATCTGCGTCGGAGGAGGAAGATAAGACAAGTGAGGCATATGCATCACCAACGATGAGGAGGGAAGAGGAATAGGAGGCAGAGTGATCCGATGGCGACACAGGTGCCTCACCTACCTCTTCTTCCTCCTTTGGTGTCGCATCACAAGCTGTCATTCTCTCGAAATTCGCCGAGGCAAATGGAGCAATCGGTGCTCTGCATCGATCCCTCACCTTTTTGGTACTTGTGAATTGCAGTCTTGCTCATCAATGCCTCATCAAGCTTGTTCGATGAAACTTCATATGCTTCCTCGTCGAACGGGCTTGATAAGGCATTGATCAACAAGATCGCAGCCCACAAGTACCAAAAAGGCGAGGGATCGGTGCAAGGCACCGATTGCTCCATTTGCCTCAATGTATTCCGGGAGGATGAGGTAGAACGGTGCGACGCTGGAGGAGGAAGAAGAGGCAGGTGAGGCATCTGTGTCAGCACCGCATCGCTTTGCCTCCTCTTCCTCCTTCGGCACCGCTCTGCCTTACCTGCCTCCTCTCTATCGTCGGCAACATAGATGCCTAACTTGCCTCCTCTAGCACAAATGCAGATGCAGAGTGGCATCGGAGGAGGTAGAGTGATGCGGCACCAACGCAGATGCCTTATCGCTCTGCCTCCTGATCGTCGATGTTCGAATTGACATCGGCAAGACCGACCATCGCATTGTTCTCATCGATTACCACCACAACAGCCACCCACGGTGCCACCATCGTGAAATTACATTTTTGTTTATCATTTTCGTATTATTCATGCACGTGCTATCATGTGTTATAACTTCCGTCAGTAAAGCCGATGGCGTTAGGGTAAATGAGGTTAAATGTTTCAATTTTATAACTATAGGAATTTCAATGCAAACTTTTTAAATATATGGACCGGAATGCTAAAGAGGTCTAACTACAGGGGATAATATATAATTAGCCCACTTGATGTTGCTGAAAATTGAATATTGAATGTCAGTGCTCTGCCGGATCTTTGTCAATAATAATTTTTGAAATTTTCTTCAATATGTGGGTCTGTTTAGCTTTAATTGCTATCTGGAGACACTCAGGGCTTGATTACTCTCTTGCTATGAGGTTCTTTGGGTTGATTGGAGTTGTTGCAGTTTGATTAAGTCTGATACTAACACCTCCCTTGCAATTTTTGGAGAATTCTATCTGCAAAGACCATCACTTTCAGTTCCTGATCTCTAAAGGTCTTTCAGAGTTGTACTCTGTTGGAAATAACTTTTAGTTGAGATGTTCTTTCATGGTTTTTCTTGAATGCAAGTTTGATTTAAAAAAAAAATTCTAGAATTGGTAACCTCTGGCATAGTTTAGTCTGCTTTTGGAATTTGGGAAAAAGCATGCCTATTGCATATATCTTGCCTTGAGGATTTTGGTTTTTGCAAAAATAAGGTTTGACCACTAAAATGATTGAATGTTTGGTAGTGCAGATACGTTGCTTGAAGGAAACACATATCATGAACTGGAATTGGAGATTGAATGCGGATATGGGCTTGAACAACACAATCAAGTTGTCTACAAAGAAATGGTAAATGGCATGAGAAAAATGTTTTGATATTTGCTAGTGAATTTGTGTTGATACCATGAGACCTATGAAAAATATGTCATGTTATTTATCTGCGAAACTAAAAGTTGATGTGAGAAATATAAACATTATGAGGTTGGTTGCTGTTGTATTGTAGAGTGGCATTATATACCCCAAGTAACCCTGACCATGGTTCGGTTTAGAGCTGGAACTGAACTGGATTTGAACCCGAACCGGCTTTGTCCAATGGTTCATCAATTTCGATTATTATTCTTGGCTTTTGAAAACCAGAATCAACAGTCCCTGCACTGAAAAATCAATATCAAAATCAAAATCTCTGGCTCTGATTTGAACTGGTAATTTCCAAACTTTTAAAAAAATATGACTTTCATTTAAAATTATAATTATTTTTATTAAAAATAGAAAAAAACTGATGGTATGATCAGGAACTGAACCGGACCTTTGGTTCATCAACCCTATGTGATTTGATTTCGGTTCCCAAACTTTAAGAACCCAAATTATCGATTCTAAAACTGAGAACAGATCTAAACCCAACCACAACACCCAGTCAAACATAAGAAACAGAGAACTCAAGGAAGATAGAATGTTCTCTTAAACAGCAAGTTACAGTGAATGCATGCAATATCAAATCTAGCATGTCTTAAGTATCTCCATGTGAAACAGCATGCTGTTTTTTACACTTCCCCATAAGATATTAGCATTAGATGATAATAATGTACACATACATATATATATACACACTATAATCAGTCTACAAGTACAAAGCACCATCTCTGCTCGGCGCAGCAGTACAAGATCAGTACAAAGAAAGGAAACAATACAACACCATTTAGTAAAAACATACAAGATGAGGTCAAAAGATAACAACTACGGGTGGCACGAGCATTTGGCTTAGGTATCAGTGCAAAGTTGCATACGAATGCATGCGTCTTTAGAATTTAGAACTCCGACTTGAGGAGCTTTGATCTAGGTTCTATGTTGACATACGAAAAAGGGTTCTCCTGTTCAACATGTATATAATCCTTTGTTTTCAGGACCTGCAAAAGAGAGAGTGCACACTAATAAAAAGAAATATGGGGAAAAACTGCTGAGTGACAGATTTTTTTCACATGTGAAGTGCCAAAGGGCCTCAGTCACTACATGAATTGCAATTCAAGATATGAGAGCAGTAAAACAGAAAAGGCAAATTGAGTTTAGCAGTTTGCAAGATATTGGCATACCAAAGTCTCAAAGAACATCCTTGATGCTTCTTTGCGACTTCTTCCAGCTACAATGTGGTCCATAGCAAGGCTTTTTCTCACACGTCCGGATTCTCCCTCGAACAAATTTTTTAAGTATCTAGCAACACCTCTGAAATTTTTGTATGAAAACATATCAGTTTATGCTCAGAGATTAACCACGATAAATATATACTAAACTAAAATAGAATCTACCTTGTCCTGGAAGACCAACCGCTATTTTCAAGTGATTGGGCCTCTTCAGGATTCAGTGCATCATCTGCTTCTTCATTATAGTCTGCTTCATCATCTGCATTAAGAAACTCTGACAAAAAACGAGCATAAGGTATAAGAGAAGTTAATGCCACCAGCCTGTATTATGAAAACGCAAAATATTCTTTAGTTAGAAGCATCAAAGGGAAAGCTGACTATGATGGTTTTTTTAGCTCACAATAATCAAGATCAGATGAAGAGACAAAAGCAGCACAATATCAACAAATGTCGTCACTTGTTGACTCTATGAAATGTTGATTATCCATGTCAATAGTAGGTATCGGTGCTGTTAAATTAACTGTGCTACTAGATTCCATGATAAACACTGAACATAGTTAATTCCAGAACAATCTCTTCTTCTGTCTGGGAGATCTTTTCATGAACTCCCTTCCAAGCATCTACTGGAAAGCTTCTAATCTTCTTATATACAGAAACCATTTGGAATA
Organism: Musa itinerans; assembly: GCA_001649415.1. NCBI lineage: Eukaryota > Viridiplantae > Streptophyta > Magnoliopsida > Zingiberales > Musaceae > Musa > Musa itinerans. Next base: position 41,637 of record LVTN01001393.1, read on the forward strand.
AAACACAGAGACCAGGGCATCAAGTATGAAGTATCTAAACAAAATTAGTTAAAATTCGAGGAAAGATCTCTCTTCCATGAGTTGGAATATTTCCCTAGAAATAAAACATATAAAGTTGTAATATTTCTTATAAAAGTTTGGAGAATTTTTGCCATGTAGGACACTAGATGTAAGTGATTGACATTATTCTTCTAGTTCCTGCCATAGAAGAATTTTCAAATTATGGTGGACGACATCTTCACTCAAGAAGACATCTCAACAAAAAAAAAGGGATGAAGTATCAATAAACATGGATCTTATATGGTCGGGGAGACCAAGTATAACCTCAACTTGAGATTCTATGGTTGCTGACAGCAGGATAGTTCCATCTAATGTTTTTACAAGTAAGATGTAGCAATGTGTTTGTACCCATTAACATGAAATGGGAAATACTAATACAACAAACATATTACTACAGCTAATCCACTTTATCATAAAAGAATAATGGCATTTTTGTTCTTCTGAGAAACTATTGAAGGTTACAGGTACCTTTGTGCCCTATTTGGTCAATCACGTCTCAAAATTAAGAACTGATTTGTTAGAAATTCTGAGATTACAGGTTTCTTTTCTCATGCATCACAGCAAGAAAAGACAAAATATAGGACCAAGAAATTCTGAGGTTACAGGTTTCTTTTCTCACTTCGTTCTAGACGTTAGGGACAGTAGAAGTGCTTCAGATTATCCCCCACTACTTAAAAAGCAAAAAGACACAAGAATATATGGGGAACTGCTATGTGCTATATTAATTAGGGATTATCCTTTATATGATAGAATGGTGTATGGCAATAACTTCTTATACTTAATTTAAGCAGTCATTTGAAGGTCATGCATCAGAAACACAATTTTCCTTTTCATAGTAATTTTTTTTTTTAAAAAAGAGTATGAAAACGTGCTGCAAATTAAATAAGAAGAATACCTGTACCATTGCCACCAATTGCACTGCAAAAGTCCTGCAAATGGAAACATGTCAATATATAGAAGTATAAGATTCAGGTGCAGCAAAAGAACACTTACAACTTGCATATATGGTTACTGGCAGCAATAGTGTAAAAATTTATTCAATCATACAGGAAGACCCACTGCAGGACATGTGACAGGCTTCAAGCATGCCACAGGTTTGCACAATGTCAAGAAGCTTTCAGAATTCCCATTGCAAGATATGAATTGAAGCTAAAAATATTTTCACTGAGAACTGGAAAAATATAAACAATTCATGACTTCTACAATTTTTAATATTAGCTAAGTCGAGAACTTACACTACACTCTTTTGCAGTGTTGAAGTCCACGGGGCTTTCTCCACTGCCGGCAAGGTTAAATTCCAGCAAACAAGAATTTTCTCCCACTAATGAAGGAATATTTTGGATGTCACTATTTGGTTTGAGCGAGGATACACCAGCTATCTCAGATCCTTCTGAAAAGCTAATATCGGGAATAGAAACTTCTTTATTATCCATAACTATGTGTGCAATAGCTTCATTCTCCGCTCTGTTACCAAGTTGGCCTTCTTTTTCCTGCATAGCCTTGTCAGTTGGTTCACCAACTTCCTGGATCATATCCTGGGAAGAACTCACATCCAGCATGACAGTTAATCTGCCTTCTGGCAAATTTTCATCAACTTGAGGTAAACAGCTATCTAGTGTAGAGACCAACGAATGACTACATTCATTCTCTATTTCAAAACAAACATCTTGAGGGTCACTTGGAATTACCACATCCACCGAACCCCTCTCCTCCATGGCTGATGCATCTGTAGCAGCACATTCAACCTCAACATCGATCATGGTATCACTATCCAAAACTGCAGGCATTTTCTTATCAACTGACCTACCTTCAGGATCATTCTCACCAGTAGCTAAGCCATCAGCAGGAGCTTTATCATTTCTTTCCAGTTCATTTATATCTGTTGTTACCACTGTACATGGTGTATTATTGCCTAAAGCCTCAAGTTGAGGTAGGCCAGCTCGGGATTGTAAATGTTCTTGAGCATCACTGTTATAAGCAATCATGCTACTCCCAACTTCAGTTGACACAGATACACCAGGTGATTCCTGTCTTCCAAAACCAGTGCTATTTGGCACTGTTGGATCAGCTGTTTCTTTCTCATCAGCTTCCCTGATGATGCCTGACCTTCTAGAATAGTCGGATTCTTTCAACAGCTCTGCACAAGAATTGAGGTGGTCTGCTACATAATCATATACTTGAGAGTGCAGGGCACTCAGCTCCACAGACATACCTGGAAGTAGAATATACGTGTCAAGCCTACATACCGATGGAAGGATGGCATGATTATAAAGACATGAAACAAGATTGCAAATACAACTGATGACACAGAGTCAATCAACAGCATTAACTCTGTATCAGAAAAACAAGAAATCAGAAGAACATCATCGAAAATAAACTAAAAAGATCAAATAGGTCAATACTTCATAATTGTAAAAAAGGATGAACCCAATGCACGAGTTGCGAGTTGGGAAGGACTAACGTATGCAACCTTCTCTACATTTAAAAATGTAGTGTTCGATATTTTATGATATTCTTCTTTTTCCTAAAATGAATTAGGTATGCTTCAACTTACCTAACATGAAAATGACTAAAAGCAATTGACAACGATGAACAACTGAGCCTAGAAGTGCTCAGTATGAAACAACTGAGATGAGAAGAACTCTTCATAATTGGACTTTGTGGTTGCCATTACTCCATTTGGGTAAGACCAGGGAGTAACTGCAGAAATAGCTCGAGGCTAGTGAAAGCTGAAGTTGCATAATACAGATTCAAAGCTTCCATTTAATTCAAGTTCGGCTATTAGGCTGTCTCAGTTTGGCTTCGGTCAAACAGTTTGATTCCAATTTTTAAAAAACCGAAGTGCAAAAAAGAACCCCAACTGATTTGAGATAATAAGCAACAAGAAATAACAAAATTAATTCACATAAAGGACCTATTAAGAGATCACAACAAACTGAAAGAGCAACATGGTGAATAGAAGGGATGACTTATAGAAACATATGTAGTGGGCATAATCAGTGGATAATTACAATAACAATGTGCAGTGAGATGCTTGTTGGTCTTTCAGGCAGATTCACAAATTTGCCGCTTGTAGAATGAATAGATAATTGACGAGTGTGGTCCTATGAGAAAATGTATACATGCCCAAAATCATCAACAAACAGGTGGATGAGTGCCTATAATACTAGGTGAAAAAAGAAATATACATGGTTGTATTTACCTGATGTTACAAAGAAGGTTTAATAAATGGATGCAAGTTTGCTGTTAAGTGAATAATTCCAAAATTCCTGATCTCAGCTAATAAAATTAGCTAAACCAGATGAACTTGAGACATCGCTCTACTAAACTTTATGATTGGTCTGTTGTAGTCCACCCACAAATAACTTGCAGTAGAACTAATGTCAAAAGTTATCAATTCAACTTTCCAAGCTTTTTAAACCATCCTTGGACATGACTTTATAATAAATAGAATTTATTATATGCTCAACAAAGGTAAATTAGAGCACCCAAATTCCAAGTTTGATAGTGTTAGAAAAAAAGGGAAAAAATACACATAAATATCTTGGCATTCATCAAACAAATTTAAGTATATAAAGAAATTGCTCCAACAAATAAATGATGACTTTTAAGTTGTGCGTAAGTCACAGATAACATAAATCAATAAGCCAAAAAAAAAGCTGACCAGTAGTTATAGGTTCAATGAAAATTTCATCATCTGCAGAACTTTTCTGAATCATCCAAATTTCAGGATGTGTACAGGGTGCTTTCCTTCGTACGCGTCGTATGTCTTCAGTGTGCATTAGCTGTTGCCGAATTGCACTATAATAGGCAAAAGAAAGTTTCATCACATTGCATCAACACAAGTAGCAGCTCCAAAGAAAAAATGAAAAGAGCATAGGGTGACATTTTTCATAGTGACGACCAAAAAGATGAGGAACTCAAATATTCAAAAACAAGATAACTTTGAAGGATAGTTTCCTTATTTCAACTAGTAAAGGCTTGCCCCCAGTAGTTCCCCTACTTTGTATGGGAACATCAAAAAAAACACAAGCCTTCTTCTAAGGATAAGTTGAACTCAACCAGATGACACTAGCTGCAAAATCTCTCAGACTTACACGGGGTTTAAGGTGCGATGTCCTGATGGCTTAAACAAAAGGTTCCAATCATGGAAGCAAATTGTAATGGTAAGGACAACAACAATACTGAAATGTGGAGATAAAAAAGAAAGATGCATACTCAGCATGTAAGACTGTAATATCATCCAACAGCACTTTCTTCAGCATGCCTAATCTGGGCGTTGCTCTAGGCCGTTTTAGAGAAGTTGCTTTTGGCAGAGGTGGAGTGGGACCAATCCTCAAGAGTGGAGTCCTCTTTCCAACTGAAAAAATGACCAAAATATGACTAAAAAAATGAGGGATTTATAGTATATTCACATGCAAGATTGTTATCTTGGATCCAAATAGATGAGAAGAAAACAATTTATTAGTACTTAAGTAATCAATTTAGAAAGTGAACACAACATTCAAGCCAAAAGAATTCTTACCTAATATAGATGCTAACAAATCATCATCATCAGGAATAGATTCTGTGCTTCTTCTAAATGGTTTTCTGCCAGACATTTTGGCTGAACTACCATTTGGCAGAACTAGTGCACTGTCTATTAGGTGGCGTTTCCTACCAGAGAGACTGGAAATTCTGCCAACGCTTCCATCAGACTCGGTAACTCCCTTATCTACAGTTAGCTGACTTAATTCTTTTGCCTGGTCAACATCACTTGTCGGAGCTAAAAGCATCTTTTCAGGACTTGAAGAACAGTTCAACCGATCCAACTCAGTATCTTTCGAAGAAAGGTCAACAGATATCTCATTTGTGTTGCCAACTACAGGGACAGATCCTGTCAAATATGTTCCTGACATGTTATGCACATGGACTGAAGCACTAGAAACATGAGAATCTATATATGAAAATTATAACAGCTTAGACTTCCCAATTTATGGAAAATGCAAACAAAAGAGAGCCAAGTAAACAAACAAACCTTGATTCTCGATACATTCAATACTATGCAGTGCCTTCTCTCTCACTGGCATTTGTGAAGGGACACAATGATCTTCAAGAGAAGCTTCTGGAGCATCTTGTACTGGTTCTAAATTCTCTAAAGAATGTGTGTTCGCTTGATTTGATTCTGAACTAGAAGCTCTCAAATGAAGACTTGTTTGTGGGCAAGGGTCAACAACTACTTCAAGGTCTTGATTACTTGATGGCTGAGCTTCAACCCCAAGTGAACTAATTTTGGTAGCTGAGGTCACTGCAGGTGCCAATATATTTTCAGTTGATGCTTCAGAAGTTGCGGTTACAACTCCAGTCTCAACTGGAGACTTGTCTTGAGGAACTTCAGAATTAGATGCTTCTAAAGAACAACTGGAAGATACCAAGCCCTCCATCTGAGATATATCAGGAAATGTGTTCTCTCCAGTATGAAAGTTCTGATCGTCACATGACAGATCTTTTGTTTCTTCTGCAATAAATTTAATCTGAAAATCATCTGTGCTCTCCTGTTCACAATGCTCACCCGGTCCAGCTATTTGTTGTGCTTCTTCCAACAAAACTGTAGGAGAGGATACCACTTGTGGAACATGTGCTAACTCAGGCTCCATCGTTGACATGTGTATGAGGCCACCATCAGTCTTCAAGTCTTCTTCACCAAATGAAGGTGAATGTTTTATGTGGGGACTCAGAACAGGACTTTCAGGTATAGGGGTTGAAATAGCCTCTCCCATCAATCCAGGAGTAAGTGGAGCATGAGCACAATATGTTGATTCCAGATTTGGAACATCAGCAATAGAACTATGACCAATTTGGTCAACATTATGATCGTTGGGGGAAAATGCTTCATTGAGATTAGAAGTCTGGATGTTGTAGCCTAGCCAATCAGAAGATATGTCATTCTTCCCCGTAATTTGAATATTTGAATATTTATAACAATTATATATCATGATAATTAGAAAGTTTACAAAGGTCCATTGGAATTTCAACTTAGTACCTTTAACAGAACCTCCTTGGTCTTTATCAATACCCATCTCTGTGACAAGCATGGAAGATGAAGATTGACCCTGAAGCATGCCGCTAAAACAAGCATATAGACATTAATGGAACATAATCAGACATACTGAATGACAGACTGAAAAACCAAGCTATATGGATAATATCAGCTATTGATATAACATGAAAACTCAACAACAGCCATTTTACAAGCACCACCATCTGAAGTGAAGAAAACATAAAAACTGTCTCAACTGATAAATACACCAAATATAGCTAAAAATGAAATTGGAAAGAGACTTTGGAATATGAGAAGTAATCACCAATTCATGCAAAACATCAATAAAAGGTTGGTTAGTGCATGATACTCCTGCCAATACAGGATTTGGGAGGCTTAATGTACACAATCTTGTTTCTATTCTTCATAGAGAGTCTATTTTTGACACTCGCACACCTCTATTTTTGAGACTCAAACATAGGTTTCTGCTATAAATTTATTTTCAAGGGGCTTTTGTACATAACCCTCTACTTTGTCCAATATAAAGAATCCTTGCCTATTATTTATGCTTAGCCCCTAAAAAAAATCCATAAGGCTGCCTTACCATCAAATTCGGATATTAAAGAAAGAATAAAATGAGAACTTCTAAAACTAAGTTCGCTAGAATGGAAATATTATCAAAATGACAGGATCAAATCAAGAATCAAATCAAAAGGAAGCGAATTTAGAACCAGATGACAGGATACTCAAATCATATTGAAGCATTTTGAAGACTTGTTTGTGGGCAAGGGTCAACCAATGGGTAGTATAACTAAGTTCTCTAATTGTTATTATCAAAATGACAGTTCTGAAGCAATCTATAGCATACCAGAATGGAAATATTAGAGGCTTTCATGCATTTTATCAACCAAACAAACAAATGATAGAGGCTGATCATAACAGGCTGTTCACTACTCATAACAGCACATGGTTTTGAGATGCATCTATACTGGCTTAAGGGCAGGGTACAACTAGCAAGGTGGTGATTTCAAACTGTTTCAATGGTGTAAATGAGGTTTAGATAATGGATAATTGAGGTAATGGCACAGATGGAGGTCTAGATGATGGAATTCTGAAGTAATGATATCTTTATGTAATCAAGAGTGTGCAAAATTAAGCCATTGGCAGTAGCACTCTCGCCCTTGGGACACCAACAAGGTCCATGTGTACAACCTAAACTTAGTGCCTAGAATTGCAGGTCCAGCATGATAGTTTTTTTTTTATGTTAATTGAAAGGTTAATACTGTTTGTAGCCACCAAACACAGAGAGAGAAAGAATGCGTTGATAGTGTTTTTTTTCTTTTGTTATATACAAAAATTCCTACTTGAAAATATTGCTGCACAAAGATCAGAAAAGTAATCCATCAAACAACATAAGCTAGGTTTTTTTTATAGCCAGGACAAAATTAACTTCAAAGGAAAAACCTGATTAACATTCAGCAAACCGAACATTAAGGGATGATGGTCACTGATGGAAGATAAATAGACAAGGCAGACTGAAGTATGCTCATGTGAAACCCATGGGTTAAAGGAAAGTTTACCACTCGTCTGAGCCTGCAACTGAAGTATGCTCATGTGAGGGATGCTTATCTAAGAACAAGTCCTGCAACTAATGAAGAGGAAAATAAATTAGTTAAAAGCCAACACTCAAAATGTGCATGATAGATATAGAGACATCAGAGGTTAATTGCATTCTTCAGGGCTCCCTGGTGCAGCCTTTCATTAACTTAATTATCCTCTAAATAATAATTTGGATCACAATGAATTTCCATCACAGGAACTTTGATTGCCCTGTCAGTTTGCAGGTCAATAGATCATAATTTATTAGCTTTCCGCAATTTGGTAACATACACTATACAACAACAATAACAAAGCCGAAAGTCCCAACTAGTTAGGGTCAACTTGGTAACATACACTACAAGTAAAACAAATTGTTATTTTCTTAAGTTTGTCAATAGTTTAATTCCCTCATACCCCTCCGTCTATAAAAACTTTTTGGAGTATCAGTGGACATAGATAACCAGGAAGGCTACATTTAAGAGTAGCATCATTACACTATCATAGGTACAATAAAAACTAAAGCTGACCTAGTGTTTTGCCTTTATGTTTTGAATAATCATAAAAAATGTCTTTCATTTCACTGTGTCCAAATGTTTCAGTAGAATAATCAATAGTATATTGCATGCATAAGCACATAAAGGAACGATGTTTATAGAGACTAAAAATGAGAAGCAATTGCACAAAACATCATAGCACCCTGCAGAGTCCTGATGTAAGAAAGCAACTGCATATTGCTAAGCATTCAATATAAGCCAGGAGCTTGCATCTGAAGATGTTGCAACATCATGTTTTACCCATTTTGCAAAAAAATGTCTAGAAAAGCACAACTCTGATATTAACCGGGCAGTTTATTTTCATCAATTTGTGATTTCCAGCTTTATTGAGGGTGTCATACTCCAGAACTCCTAATCTTGTCATATGTACTATTACAGATTAACCTAACATTATTTAGTGGATTTTATGAATTTGATGTGTTCTTAATTTTTTTAACTCAAGAAAATCAATTTTTTAATACTACTTGTTTTATTTCACATCTTTTTGATTTCCTATTTTTCAAACTTGTTTTGGTTTAACTGCCTTACCAGCCTTTGGTAGTAGCTTTGGGTCCATATGGGACACACTTCCAAGGCCAATGACACACAGGCAAATTTGTTGAATGATAGAAACAACTAGCTATTGGACACATTTGAGAGTAGGTTTTCCTAGTATAAATTTCCCTACCTCCTTATGGCATACCCACTATGACTTACCTAGCCATGATGGGAGTTGATGAGGAGGCCCTCATAGGACCACTTGTTAAAGCCACCTCTAGCTCCAAAAAAGGTAAGGTAAGAGACACGGCAAGCCAAAACAAGATTGAGGAATTAGGATAAAAATTTATGCAAAAGTAAGGTAAAAGTTCAATAACAAAAACATCTTGCATTTGTTAATGAGAACTAAATTCTTCTTGCACCCCTTACAGTACAGACTTAAGACTCATTGCATTGCTGATTGTTTCCATCAGCAAAAACTGAAAATATAATGATATGCACAAGTGCAAAGCATAAATACAAGTGATGGAACTTACTTCATCAATGTCTAAGCCAATCTGAGAATCAATTCCATCGCCAAATCTTTCTGTAATAACAAAATAAATAAGGTTCAACCTACTTGCAACAAGAAGCATGAAATTAAACTGCAGATGTGTTAAGTGCTATGACTAGATAACAGACCATCAGATCCAAATTGCATAGATGAAAATTCCATGCCACCAACAGTATCTTGAAGTGTAATCTGCTCTTTTGTACTGACATGGTGGTCAACAAAGTCACTGCCAAAACATAAGTCAAACTCGTAAAGGGCCAGAAATGTCAATTACAGCATGCTGACAACTCCATCATCATAATCATAAATAAAGAATTAGATCTGTGCATATATGCAATACTAAAAGCAATGTCAAGTACAGACCCATTATCAGGCAGCTCAAAATCATCGAGATGAAAAGTTTCAGGTAAGGTTATTGAATGATAAGGAGCAGTTGATTCTTCTGGGGGAAGATCTACTGCTGCTGATCTGAAGGCCTGTTTTATCTTGAGCAAAGCCTCACTGCAATCATGGAAGAGATAGTTCACCTTCCTAGAATATATTCTCACCACACCTAGCAGAAGATGGCTAGATAACCGAAGTGCAATTGGGACATCAGGACAAAGAATTGAATCTGCATGACAAATTAAAAGAAAAAGATATTAAGGAAACAAGAGAAATAACTTATTAAAGCTAAGTTTGGAAAAAGCATCATATAAATGCGGCAAGAAATCATTAAGGCTGCTTCAATCATGCAATTACTACTATCTTTAAATTTACAGATTCTATGAAATTTATAAGCTATCTTATAATACATGGTTGCACTAATTTCAAGAAGCAACTAATTTTTGTTATTTCATTGGAGAAATAGGTTGCTAACTAATATTCCAAAATAAACACACAATGGATAATCAAAACCTAATAATTGCTAAACCTAAGAATTTGTAATGTCATTGGAGTTTGTTGTGTCAAACTCCAACTTTGAAAATCTGATTATTAATTGCTAAACATAAGAATTTAACAAGTAACTGCATTCTGTTTTTGTTTTATGGCTACTCAGTGTTTTGCAAGCGAAAATTTAGTTTAAATTTATTTATGTTGCTCAAGTGTGAACATATGTAAGCAGCAGAATTTTCAATCTCTTCCTTGAACTTAATCTGTATGGCACACATACACACCATGGACGTGATATTTATTTAAGCTCCGAAGAAGAATTTAATATAGCTACAGTTCCACCAATTAAGTACCAAACTTCACCCAATGTGCATCAACATGTATCTAGGTCAAATTGATGCTAATAATATAAAAACAAAAAATGTAACTCTTTGACCATCGTTAGTGTGGGCTATTCTCAATCTTGATCTACATTAGTAGATTTAGGTCAGGGTCGAACGATTTGTAAACCTTGTTTTCTTTTTCATGCATAGAAGAAGCTAGACTTCTTGTGATGTCAAATATACCTTTAAAAAACTTTTGTATATATCCTTTTGTTAAGAATATCTACCTAAAACTTAACTTTTAGCAAAGGTACAATTTTTCTAATTACCCCTATATTTTCTGTTTTTATTTTTTATGTTCATTAGAGCCAGCCAATTCCTACCAATCCTGATCCTGGATCCCTGAATCAACCATCCCAATCCCAATAATGGGAAGCTTTGGTATCAACATAAAGTTCAGAAAGTCAATGCCCATCCAACACATCAAAATCATATGAAGTTATGAACATCTTAAACAAAAAATAGTGATGCTCAGATTTGTACAAGTAGGCAATTTTAATATATATATACCTGATCATAAAATGGTTGAGATAAAAACTATAAATTGTTAAATGCCTATTGAAGGGGATAAGGAGTGCACAATTCAAAGATGTTTCCCCTCTTAATTATTGTGATATTTTTCAATTATCAAGTTGAAGAAAATCATTTTTGAAATTACCAATATTGTTTTGTTATACACATCTTGGAAAAATCAATCATAATTTCATGCATAGTTTTCAAATATTCAAGATCAGGCAACAGATAGCCTAATGTTCCAGCACTAGCTTAGGCTTGTAGGCCATTGCAAAGGCAATTATTTCATGAGCAAATTATTATAGATATGTTTGCTGCAACTTCATACACACACACACACACCCCTAAAACTAGCATCCATCACATACTTAGCACTTAATGAGCATGAACATTTGTGGAAAGTTGTATGATATAAAAACATGATAAAAAGGGAACTCACTGATACAAAATATCAGAAGGATGGCGACTAGCACAACATAACAACAGTTCACAGCTTGAAATTATCATTCCTATATAATACATGCTTTGCCCTATGTACACAATTGTACATGTGTACATAAACCAGCCCAAGCTCAGGTGTCCTTACTTTTGTCTATTACCTACATGATAGATAGCCAAGCAACCACACTACTTTTGTAATTCATGTTCACGCATAACAAATAAACATGGAGAAGTACCATATAACCAAAATGGCTACTGCCCATTCCTTTTCTCCACCTAAATTCTGAATCAATTTGAATAAGCACAAACAAAAATCTTAATGGACAGTATTTCTGTTAAAATACCAAAAATCAGAATCTTTTACTGCATTTATATGGACCTGTCTACATTTCATACATGTTAAATACCAGAATAAGTTTATCAAAGTTTTACTTTCTTTTCTAATTTGTCTCAATATTTCTACAATTTAGTCATGAACACAACCACCACACCAACCTGTCGGCTCATTTTAATTTAAAGCAGCTCCTAACAAAGGTTTAGTTTAGTCAAATATTAACTTGATTCTTATATCAAAAAGAAAATTATCAAATATTAACTTCATTCTTATAGAACAAAGAAAATTTGTAGCTACAGTTGTTAGCTTTGCCTAGCAAAGAGAAATGACATATAAGATGTTTCGATTCATTCGATATGAAAATCTCACATTAAAAATGAGCTACTTCATAGTAATCGAACACATCTAAACTTTCAATACCCTCCTAGTAAGATGAAGCATACCAATAGTCATCCAAAAAATGTGTTTAAGGCATATTTCTCATGTAGCCCACTCTACATAGTTGATGTTCCCTAAGGAGAGCTCTAGTAGCTGAACCCAAATGGTCGGCACATTATGGTTTGTTGCTGTTATTCTTAAACAGACATCCATACATGGGCAAGGATATAGACACATCAACAGGTTCTCTATTGTAGCCTTCATAAATTGAGATGAAAACATTATGTTAACGTGTGCTATGAGATTAAACTGGTAGGAGATTAAATGTTATTAATAAGCATAACTCACCACAAACCTAATATATTCATGGTTACTTATATACAATCAGATCATTCGGTAAGATTACTTAATGTAAGAGGAAATAAAAATTTAACACTCATCAACTAAGATGAACAAGTTTAGCACAACCACAACGTATGAGCAATAAAGCCATGAATGGCAAGATTGTAGATGAATCCCAACAAAAGAACAAATTTGGTCATAACAAACAAAATATAATGATAATGCTCATGTAAGAGGATAAAATCCAGATCATTAAATACCGGGGTGCATCGCTAAAATAGGTACCAGAGATGTAAATTATGATCAGTGTGAACTGTCCAAAATGGATGGCAGAATCTTCATTAAGCAGAGACATTAATATCCCAGTCAACAATGTACTGTGTCCTAGTTTTCCTAGGTGACAGTATTAAGACTGGCAGATACAAGAGGCTACATCCAAACCCTATCATATCAATGCCGATATCACTCGGTACCTCCATCATACCAGTGTCCAAATCAAAGAACAGAAATAAATTTCAAAAATTCAAAATTTTTGTGTGCTTGAGAAAACAATGTGAGTCACAGACAAACCAAACACCAACTTTTGGGTCTTATTACTCTACTTCACCATTGAAAAACCAGATGTCTCTGGGGATTACTTCACTAATTTAAGGTCCAATAGCAATGCAACAGGATTAAACACAACTGAGACATGTTAAACTCAAAAGACTAACAAGCAGAAGTCTAAGAAATTGAAGAATTACAAGATACCGACCTACAGAGACACCAATATCAGTATCTGCCACCTGATTCTTCCTCAGCTTCCGTTCCAAATGCGCCGCAATCCATATGGTCCCTAGCGGCCCCTTCTTGGCCAAAATAAACTGAGAATAGAACATCTTACTCCTCCGCCGCTTCCAGAAAACCCTAGAAGCCCGTAGCAAGCTCCCTCCGAAGATCAATCGCCCCAATTCAAAGCATTCTCACAACCCTAAGGCCCGCAGCTCCCACCAAAACGAGCGCCAAGATCCGAGCTTTTTCGAAACCCCAGCTGCCCCAGCACCTCGGAGTTGCCCAAGATTCCACCTTTCGCCGATTCCGACAGCAGGAACCGAACTCGAGCTCCAGAATCACCAATCTTCACATGCGGGCGCGTCGACCATGGAGCCCATCAGAACTTGACGTTTTGAAGCCCTAAAACCGATGAAAACCATTGGCGGGATCTTAAAAACGGGAGGGATCGAACGACGGATCCGTACAGGTCCGGATCGAAGGGATAGAATCATAGAACTCGTCGGAATGACAGAGAAACGCAACACTAAAAGGCCAAAGGGAAAAGAGAACACTGGTTTCGGCTTTTGGAGTCCGGTGGAGTGCTCTCAGAATTACCAACGAGCAATGATAGCGAGAAAGTATCGTGTCGGTCTCTCCACATCTCGTGATCCAACGGCTGAAAGTGACTTTGATGCTCGTACGACGCGTTATACGCCATTAGATATAAGCGTGGGAGATATCGCGAGGATTAGATGACGGACACTTGGACATGACGCGGGTATTTAGTTACGACAGTCTCGAAGGGGCAATTTAGTCATTTGGCGATGCATGGACTCGAACTTGGGGCAAGATTCTATCCAATGAGAAATCTCCACGTTTACAAGAGCTTTTATGATGGGTTGGATGGCACGTGCACTGCACACGAGTATAACACATATTTAAAGCAAATTAAATATATAGACATTTTATAATTAATTTTACCAATCATAAAATTCAAAGGAGAACATCTATCGGTTATCAAGGGCTTGTATGCATATTATATAACTTTTGAGGGGTTTTTCTTTTTGTTGTTTTTCTCAATTTATTCTTTCACTAAATTTAATTTTTATGATAACTTCAATAAGTTTACAAATGTTTTATTTATATATATATATATATACATATATGTGTGTGTGTGTATATATGTGAATATATATATATATATATGTATATATGTATATATATATGCTTCATTTTAAGCTTTGATTTCCATATAGTGATGCATATCTATGATCTTGGCTTGCTGTCTCACAAGTTCTTTGACTTGGTGTTCTCTCGATACAAAGATTTTCTTGAATTGCTCAAATGTTGATCTTAATATCAACAACTAGAAATCAACTCAGCATATGATAGAAAACTGCTAAAACTATGAGAATTCAATCATATCTTTAATAATAACGCGATTGTGTGAGCATTTCTCCCTTTTACAAGCAAGATATATGTTCAAAGTCTGCAAATTTTGCAGCTAATTTCTCGAGAGAGACAACAGGACAAGATTCATATCAGAGTAGGTAGAAGAAGGCTATCTTCTCCTTCTTCTTCTTCTTCTCTTGTTATTTTCCTTCACGTTTGATCAGGAAAACACAGCCTCTCTGATTTGTTCACCTTCCTTAAAAGACTATAATGACATGATCTAATCCTCATATCACTACATAAATTACTTGCATCCGTCGATCCTAAATGCAGTCAAATGCAATTTAACTCGCACCAGTAATGCATGCGAGGAAGCGGCTGCTCCCAAACCTTGTCTCCTTCACCAAACGGCCATGACTGCCAGCCTTGTCCGGCGAGAAAGGCGGCTCCGAGAAATCCTCCGTTGAGTACTGCCTCCTGTGGCCATTCTGGTCTTCATGGAAGCTGCCAAGCTTGATCGGTGTTGGCCGCAGGAACTTGTTGGTGTTGGGGATGCCAAACCACTGCGAAGCACCAGTCGACATCGAGCGGTAGTATCTGGGAGCCTTTCTTCTCTTTATTGCTCTGTAGATGTATGGGATCAATCCTTCCATTCCTTCTTGTGTTTGAGGCGCTTTGGTCTGTAGAAATGGAAGCTTTACTAAACCTCTCTTATAAGAAAGATGAGCAACGTTGTGGAGTTCATCTCTACGAAGGTTCTTGTGACTTTGGTTCGTGGATGACTCATGGATCATCATGGAAGGAGAATCTTGTCTTGGCTGGCAATACATTAATGTGGACAAGAACAAAAAGTTTGAATAAGATAAACATGTTTCTGTCACCCACTGTTGGTAGATATTAAGAATAAAGATGACAGAATGCACCAGTCAACCACTTGTCATATATAATCATACTTATCAAAACTGGATTAGGCTTGCATATTTGGTAGAAAAAATATTTAAAATATTATCAGAAGATACAGAAATTTTAAGGATTGAGTTGCAGTTTTGATCTTTCTTTTTTCTTTCTACTCTAAAATAAAAATATCCAATCATACAAAGAGATGTTTTTGGACACTATCTACACTGCATGAACTGTTGTATTCATGTTATAGCTTTTAATCTTGTCATGTTTGAAGTGGACTTGTCACTTTCAAAACAGTTCTCTTCGGCATCATTGCTTTGTAGAAATAAGTGTCTCCATGGGTTGGTGGGTCAAGAAATGGAGCCTTCAGAGGATGGCAGTCCAAGTTGGCTCCTTTGTGGAGCAAAGCTTTTTGTTTCTGCACCAGTTGTGCATGAACAGTTCTTGGTCAACTAATCTTACCTTCCAGGAAGGTGCATATGGGGGCACTTTTAACTGACCTTCATTGATCACAATCTCTGTTTCTTCATATTCAATCATCTAAAGTATTGCCATGCCTCACATTTTGAACACTTCCACTTGCTACTACTTTATCTTATCTTTTTCTACATGAATGTGCCACCCAACAATTCAAGTGACAGATGACATAAAATAGTGTGGTGCAAAAAGTTCTAAACCTTTCTGATGATTTTCCTACATTCAGAGCTGAAACTGAACATAGCAGAAAAAAAGATTCATCTTTCGAGGAGATTTGAGGGTCATTAAAAATGGCCAAAACAGAAGCCCAGAGGACCACATCCATCTTCATTTGATCAAGGAATAAAAAACCATCACTGTGTTTTTGCTTAGCCTACTTGCATCTTCATCTCCAGGTTCAATAGAGAGACAAACAAATGCTCTTTCTTGGTCCCAAGCAAGTTCTACCTGAAGAAACACCTTGAAATAATGTCCAAATCTCTTGACTAAATCGAATTCTCTGCCTTCATGATCCCATGTAACAAGCCTCTGAGGAAACCTGTGATCCTTGCAGCTTAGATTGCCTTGTTGCTTTTGGTTGGAGACATTAGTAAAGCCAGTTTGCAGTATGAATTCAACAAACATGACTTCCTTTTCATGATTTATATGATTTACGATTGCCTCAGTTTGACATCAACACTCCATGCATTGGATTCTTTTTCCTTCCTTTTCCTGTAGTCTTTGGTTGGAAATTTCAAACTGGAAGTAGCAGTTTCGAAGGCCCCATCATGCTGAAGTCATCTGTTGGACTCAGAGTTGCTCCAAATCCTGTTTGTTGAAACGATGAAGTAACCTAAGAGATGCCCAATGCTGATGCACTAGCAAATACACATAATAAACACCATTTAGCTCAATAATCTAATGAACAAGACTGCCAACATGGAACTCTGGAAGGATCTTAGTTTCATGGGCAAATTTAAACTTCCCGCAGGAATGGCTGATGGTTTTGCCATTTCCTGTGGATGTTGCTGGTTTTTCTCCCAAGGGAGATGTATGTTCATTTCCTGTCTACACTACAGTGGGGGCAAATTATGGGCAGAGACTTACTGACCAACTTCCCATGGATTTCAATTCTTTGGTCTTTGCCCCTGTAGAACTTGGGATGCATTGTTACTATGATCTGGTGGGAATGATATATATTTTTTGTGAATATAAATGTGAATGTTATGCATATTTCAGAAGAAACAGGACACTGCACACTGGCATAAGAGGTTGGGATCTTTCAGAGCTCACACTGCACACTGGCATGTGAAAGTGGAAGAAAGAGGACTTTGCTGGATCAGACAAAGTGCATCCAAAAATCTGTATTAATTCAGAAAAAAAGGTGAGGAATGATGCTACAATCAATCCACAAAACAATGACTCTTTTTAATTATGTTCTTTTTATGATTTCAGATTGCAAACCATTTTTTATAGTTTCAGGCAACTCCATCCACTTCCTGCTCTCAGAGTATTTCAAATGAAAAATCAACAAGCAATGGCAAGAAGGAGATCATATTTCAAATGAAAATATGTGCTAAAATCAGTTAAATCTTCAACCAAGTATAAAAAATACAACGTAAATTCATAAATGATATAGTTTGAAATTATGAGATTTTATCATTTATATTTTTTTGCACATATTTTCATCATATTTTATACCAAAAAAGATGTTGACAGAAATTAAAAATTTTCATAAAAACCTCAATATGTTTATATTAATAAAAGTACATTGTTTAAAAAAATAATTTAACTTTATTTATCATTCAATTGGTTTCTTTATATAAAATTTTCATAATAAAATATAAAATTAAATTTTATAATATTTTTTAAAGAATCTTTCTTTTGTTTTTTTCACTATTACACAATTTTCATTTGACTACGTGTTTTTCGATAGTGTTTATAATATTTTTATTAATATAGTAAAAATATTTATAAATATTATTAAAAATACTATAAGTAATATTTTTATACTTGTAATTGGTTTGATTGAGGTTAGAAGTTGATTTAGATCGTTTACACTGTTTTTGAATATATGGTTCTATTATGGTAGCAAAAATATTATAATAAATTATTTTTTTTAATTTTTATTTAGGTGATATTATTCTTAAATTATTATAAATATATATTTGAATCATGATATATCAAATGATTTATAATGTGTTTTGATTTTATTTAACTTATTTATAGTATTTTCAAATAGGCTTTATATATTTTTTATTATGGTGACCAAAACATTATAACATTATAGTGATCAAAACATTATAAATAATAACAAATGAACATTTTTTAAGAGAGAGTTTGGATATTTTTAAATTAGAGATATTATTTGAAACAAATAAAATGAAGATGTTGATTGAGAAATC